>LPNX010077982.1:101289-124406 GCA_001517045.1 Pseudotsuga menziesii | reverse complement strand
TGCTCGGACTTACGAACACCCCTTCGGATTAAGAGGGGGATTGTTAGAATATAATCCGTTAGGGATTATTGTAAATAAATAATAAATAGGAATATGAATAGCTGCATAGGAAGATGAAACGGCTGGTTCTCAACCGCCACATTGTAATGTATAAATATTTGCATTTGGCTATGTAATACATTGAATCGAGAGTTATTACCAACAGTTATAAAAAGTTAGAATATAAGAGAAAATTAAGATATTATAAAGATATAATCAACCATAATATAAAAGATAAAAAATATATCTCTATTTAAACTAGTTTAAAGAAGAAAATCAATGTTATTAAAATGAGAGCATAAATGAAACAAGCCACCAACATTACAATCTGCTTTCAAAATATTTGTTACACTTAACTAAGCTTCCTAACCCTTAACTTATCACAATTATGGTAATAAAAATACACTCTTCTTAAAATTTTCAAATTATTTAATTACATATTTTTATTATAAAATATTAATTAAAATATAAATAAATTTAATTTAATTTAATAAAAAAATACAATAACAATAAAAGTTATAAAATAAAGTTAACGTATGAGACATTGTCAGCTCTACTAACTTGTACTGAATTGTAATATTTGAAGTTTAACAATTGTTACTATAGTTACAAGCTATCGTGAAATGTCAATTTTTATTAATAAAATATAAATTTTTGTACCTTTGATGTTTCCAAGATCATCCCTAAAAACATGTCTTATTTGATATACGCGACTTTTAAACCCATTCTCGCGTATATACGCGGATTTGACCCTTAAACCTGCGTACATCAGGATGTGTGCAAAAGTCCAAATAATTTTGGAGTTTTTCTTGATGTGGATCCGAATCACTTGTATCTTGGCCTTCCATATGCCTTGTGATCGCTCGGATTTGACCTTCCATTACCCCATTGAAACACTATATAAGGAACCCTTTGGATACATTGAAAAAGGGAGGAATTGAAGAGCAAGAGAACTATAGTCCATTGTTGCCGGAGCTTACACTTGAGTTTGCATCCCTTTGTCCCTTGGAGCACTTTGTGTTCTTCCCAAGCTTGCCTTTGCTTGTGAGCTTGCTATCGAGAGATGGAGGATTGAAGTAGGCCCAAGTGGAGGACTCAGTTTCTCCGATTCGCAAACGTGCCGACAGAGGTTGTCACTATTGTAATCTCTGTTTTATATTAATAGAAATATATTTTCCTGTCCAATAATGTGTGTTTAAATGAGTATTGAATCCATGGATGCTTTTAAATGCTTATATGTTATTGATTATATATGCTAGAGTAGGTCTAACACAATTATATATATAGCATGCTTGTCTTGTTTGTTGAATGTTGAGAGAGCAAATTACTTATACAAGAGAGAGTGAAAAAGCTCAACGAGGATCTACATCAACCGTCTGGAATAAGGTATGTGTCGAGATCCTTTAGTGTTAGATATTTGGTTTCTCTTGCATATTGGAAAGGATTGATTTCTGCGGTTACTCTGTCTGTTTTGGTACCCCAAGCCATAGGAAGTTTTCTCCGTAACAGAATTGACGACTCTGCTGGGGATGTTCCTTGTTTTTCTTTGGGGTTTGGGGGCACAATGTGCTTGATATTATTGACTTGCTCTTTGTTTCTCCTTGTTTCTATGTTGCATTTTATAGGATGTTCATCCATTGACACTCCTCTTTATTGGTTTGACCCTTGGCCTGCTTTTTACCACTGTCTTCTCTGTATACACAGGTTTTTGGCCAAAAGTCGCGTACATACGCGGATTTTTTGGCCAAGAGTCGCGTATACATGCAGGTTTTTGGCCAAAATCTGCATATACGTGCAGCTTTTTGGCCAAAAGTTGCGTATATACGCAACTGTTCTTTAAACAGTCACGCACATCCTCCCTTTTGGTGAGCTTGATGTTGTGGAAAGTTGTTGGGTGGGTTGTGAGTGTGGTTGGGTCTTCCTTTGGTCTGATGTTGTCTGTTGGATGCTTCTTTTGTGACCAGAGACCGCTTTTTCATTGATTTTTCTTTGAAAGTAGTTTAGTCATTTATCCTTTTTGTTTTTCCATTAGTGCATTACTCTTTTTTGTTTCGGTGTCTTGTTGGGCTTGTGTTTTATACTTGCTGCGGAGACTGAGAGTTTTAGATGACTTTTATTGCATTTTTTATTCTTTTATATCGAAAAATACAAGGTAGTTTCATTTTTTGCATATAGATTTGAGGAGGTACTTGCATTTAATTGCTTGGATGAGAGTTTTATTTAGGCTTTCATATAGGAAGGATTGCATTGGCATTCAGAAAGGAATATATATTTATGCATCTCATGTAGTGGCATACCCTGTTTTTCATTTGACAAAGATTGCACTTAGCATTGTTTGTTATGGTGTGCACTTTTATTTCACTGCTGAGTCTTCATATCACTAGTTGCACGGCCATTTCCCTTTGAGTAATCACAACCAATTAAAATCAACGCATAATAAAATGAATTACACTCTTTTCTTTTATAGGGTTCACCAACAAGATTATGTTTTTGGGTGTTGGAATAGTTCATTGTAAGTTAATTCTCCAAGACAACTAAACGAAACATTTATGTGTCTGTCCAGATGAGAGTGTGAAATTCCTTGGTATAATTAGTGTTTCTCAGGATCCTCCTCTTACAAGGGAGTTAAGCATGAGACAGTGTGAGTGGTAATTGATTGGGATGACCCCTAGTCATAACCAAGTAGCACCGGAGATATTTCCAGGATTGTATTCGTATCTGGGGGCTCTTTCGAGAGTTTCAAGCTTTGCTACCCTACCCATACGATGAATCCCGCCTGCGACTGTTCGCCTGAGCATTGATTATATTGAGGTGACCTTAGTTGCTTTACCTAGGTTATCGAGATGGTACTTTGCAGAGGTTATTCTGCAGGTGTCCTGGCCAGGTAGAGGTCGGATAGCACAGTCGCTTTATGCGTTGAAGCCGAGGGCCACTATACTTGGTTACGTACCTCCACTTGTAGTGTGTGGGAGTTTCGAGCCTCTCGTAGGCAAGACATACCTACTGCATTCAGGAGCTCACATATCCTCCCCTTGGTTTGCTTGTATTTTGGCTGTAGATTTTCTTAAGAGTGTGCTCTTTGTGCGCTAGTTGGCCTTTGGGATCGCGGTTACTTAAGTATATTTATGCTCTCTTGAGTTCGGGTCCTTTTATTTTTGGCATGCCTAGTATCCTATCACCCGTCCTTGGTCCTAGTACGGACCCTGGTGTCAGACTTGGGGGCATCATAACCCCTTACCCTGCTCATTGATTTGGGAGTGGTCACATTCTGCCCTCTACTCCATTTGTGGAGGATGTTGACTCCCTTCTCTCGATCTTTACACCGGTGGTCACCCTCACGGGGGTGGTAGTGGATGCATGAACGTTGGGTCTACACCTTACTTTCCTTTTTATGTCCCATCGTTCACCACATTGTTTCCTTTGGGTGCAGTTGTCATGATCATTCCTCCCTATATCCTATAGTTTGGATTCTTTATTAACAATTTTTGTTTGTTTTGGACTAATATGGTTGTCATGTAGGGTCGAGTTTTTGTACACTCTCTCTGAGGTTTTGACTCGTTTGTTCCTATCACAGGTATCATGTCTAAACTGGAATATAGGTTAGGATTTCACATTCGCTTGCATTTTACATTACCTTATGACTGTTTCATTTTAACCTTAGGTACAAACCCATTCCATGGTATCACATAACCTTCATGCTGTTGTTAGAAGTGGGACTATGTGAATGGTAGAGCTTTCCTATACTTGGGTGTCCTAGTTAGCTCCCCTTTGTATTTCGTACCCATGCTGTGAGTCATCTCTAAGGTCAGGGAGTCCTTTGTATAGTATCGCCATGACTTTGCGTAAGAGCCTCATACTTCTCTTGATCTTTTTGCTGGCCTTTTTCCCCAGGAATCCCTTATGTCAAGTTGTAATTGCATTATCATGAGTTTTGCTTGTCTTATTGAGCCTTATGTCGGCTTCCTTGAATTTGATTATCAGCTATATATCCCGAGCTTGTCTCATGTCTAGCCACGTAGAGCCATTTTATATATCCTTTGCAGCTTGATTCCCCATTTTTACCAGGAGGGGACTTTCCCCCAAGTGTCGTTATCCTACACATGTGTCCTTGCATTGAGCATATGTATGTTTCGCTACTTGGAACTAGTTTGTTTACCTATTAACACTCGTCTTCTCCTAGTTTGTAACTATAAAGCACTTTTATTCCTTTTCAAGCTTTCTAAATATTTGAAAAAGTCCAAAAAAAAATCAAAAAACCAAAAAGTCAGACAAGAAAAGATGTTATCTTTGGTAGCAGTTGAGTCGTGTCGCCTTCGAACAGAGCGCTATATATCACATCCGTTGGTTGGGTTAATAGTTTGACTTTAGGAGCTGTACTCATTTCTCTGAGTTTTAAGCTTCCAGTCCCTATGGAGCCTCTCTCGATGTCTCCTGTGTCGCAGAGATGTCCCAGTTTTGTATATCGAGTCTATGCTGCCTACATTTAGTCACCATTCGCTTTTATGCTCTTGTTCAAAGGAAGTTGAAACTTGAGTCAGTCATTTCTCAGTTATCTTGACTTTTCATGTCGGCCATTCTCGGTACTGATACTGGTGCGTGCACATTATGATCGAGTCCTTCCACATTATACATCTTTGCTGAGTACCTCGTGTTGGATGATGGGGGATGCCTTAATGCCCTCATTCCAACGTATTTCATCCCATCGACTTCAGATAATTTATTCTAGGATAGGAATCTAGAGTCATTTTT
The DNA here is from genome assembly GCA_001517045.1 of Pseudotsuga menziesii. NCBI lineage: Eukaryota > Viridiplantae > Streptophyta > Pinopsida > Pinales > Pinaceae > Pseudotsuga > Pseudotsuga menziesii. The sequence goes on along the minus strand of LPNX010077982.1, from coordinate 119,618 downwards.
TAGTGCCTTGAGACTTGCAGTCATCAGTGGTAGGTTCTCTCACCATCGACAGTTTTTGGGAATACATCAATGTCCCTTAATCGATGGATCCTTTCAAGTGTTCGACCTCAACACATCTATTCACACTTGTGAGTTTTCACTCTAGTACCTTGATTCCCATTTTCATTATCGGTGGGTGATCTCACGTCTGTTAACGATATACATCAATGACCGATAATCAGACAATGGACTACTATGTTCGACCTCGACACCTCTATTAGCATAGTAGGACATGTACTCGTAGCGGATTGTGTAGAAGACGTTCCGGATTGGTGGCATTTCATATATGCTACCCCCTTGATCTTGCTAGTGTTCATGAGATTTTAGCTCTCTTGACTTGATTCCAGTATATGTCAGATGTTTCCGGCCATTATGGAGATCTTGATCCATTATATATCTTCAGCCTTCATGGAGATCATGATCCTTTGTATATCTTCATCATGGAGATTCTGATCTATCTATATTGTACGTGGCGATGACCACACATGTCATATTTTGTATCATGTCTATTCATGGCCATTGTACTCTTATGTATCTGGGACCGCTATATCTACTTGCAGTTATGTGCAGAGTTTGATTATTGTATTGTACTATTGGATGGCTGGTTCTTCCACCTGGTTCTTCATCACTCCACTTCTAGGATGGACTTATAATGTATTTCGGCCATTGTATCACCCCTCTGACCTCACACATTAGGGGGCATATGTTACAGCTGATTTTACCACACATGGTGGACCACACCTTTATGGCCTTCCTTGTCCCTTTGCAGACTCTTTAGACCCCTTGGACCATTTTTGTACCTTTGATGTTTCCAAGATCAACCCTAAAAACATGTCTTATTTGATATACGCGACTTTTAAACCCATTCTCACGTATATACACGGATTTGACCCTTAAACCCGCGTACATTGGGATGTGTGCAAAAGGCCAAATAATTTTGGAGTTTTCCTTGATGTGGATATGAATCACTTGTCTCTTGGCCTTCCATATGCCTTGAGATTGCTCGGATTTGACCTTCCATTACCCCATTGAAACACTATATAAGGAACCCTTTGGATACATTGAAAAAGGGAGGAATTGAAGAGCAAGAGAACTATAGTCCATTGTTGCTGGAGCTTATACTTGAGTCTGCATCCCTTTGTCCCTTGGAGCACTTTGTGTTCTTCCCAAGCTTGCCTTTTCTTGTGAGCTTGCTATTGAGAGATGGAGGATTGAAGTGGTGGAAGCCCAAGTGGAGGACTCAGTTTCTCCGATTCGCAGACGTGTCGATAGAGGTTGTCACTATTGTAATCTCTGTTTTATATTAATAGAAATATCTTTTCCTATCCAATAATGTGTGTTTAAATGAGTATTGAATCCATGGATGCTTTTAAATGCTTATATGTTATTGATTATATATGCTAGAGTAGGTCTAACACAATTATATATAGCATGCTTGTCTTGTTTGCTGAATGTTGAGAGAGCAAATTACTTATATAAGCAAGAGTGGAAAATCTCAACGGGGATCTACATCAACCGTCTGGAATAAGGTATGTATCGAGATCCTTTAATGTTAGATATTTGGTTTCTCTTGCATATTCGAAATGATTGATTTCTGCGGTTACTCTGTCTGTTGTGGTACCCAAGCCATAGGAAGTTTTCTTCGTAACACTCACATTCTTCTAGTTATCTGCCATGAACTCTTGGCAGTTATTTTTTATATTCATTTTTACCTCGATAGACATTTTTATTTGAGATTTGGGGTAAACTATTGCCTATGCTTTTTCATCTATGGACTAGGATGAGACAAGTGTAATGCCGAGATTGATTCTATGGTAGTCGTTCAAAATTCGAAATAAACAATTATAACAAAATGAATATAAAAAATAACTGGTAGCTAGCTGATGAATGGATAGCTTGTAGCAATGCATAGAGAACTCATAGCCGATGAATGGATAACCAACACTTCGTGGCAGATAACTAGAAAAATGTGAGATAAAAAGAAAAAGAATATAAAAAATAACTAATAGTTAGTAAATAGATAACATGACGAATGTTGGTGATAACATGTAGCTAGGAATGGATAACTCAGAGTTGAACCAGTTTAACTAGAAGAATAGGATGAATAAAAATATATTTCCGAAGTGTTTATCATTCCATAACTATCTCTCAACTATTTAATCCCTATGGACAACTATCTCTCAACCATTTGATCCCTATCGACATGATCCAACCACAAACTATGTGGATGTGCTAGTTTTATAATGGCTTATTTCGAATTTTGAATGACTACCATAAAATCAATCTAGACAGTATGCTTGTCTCATCCTCGTCTGTAGATGAAAAATCATAGGCGGTAGTCCACCCCAAATCTCAAATAAACGTAAAAATTTCAGAAAAGTTGATGTAAATTTTAGTTTTCAATAGGAAATAGGAATATTCATTCCTTGGGGTTATTAACATTTATGTTAAATTCAAGAGACACATTCAGATAATCAGACAATTAACAATAGCATTAGAACACTAGCATATCATGTGGTAAAACCCCAACATGGGGAAACATCCACGGGCAAAGTATTGAAGCTCATTAATAGAGAAAGAGAGATTACAAGATGGTCTCAACCTCACAGACAACTCTCTACATTGTGCATCCCAACCATGCACTATATATTTCATGAATTTAGTTACTTGAGTAAACCGTTGCCAGTTATGCCCGTTATGAGAAACTTCCCGTAAACATCCATAATGAGAAAACTCCCATAAACAAATTAGATTAGTTGTCATTTAACAATATCCACCTTGACAACAAAACTTACAAGTGCTTTGCCCAAGACTATTTATCACTTTTTCTTCAAACCAAGAGAAGCTACACACCAACGTAACTTCTCTACAATACAGGTTTTGTGAACATATTTGCACTATTTTCTTTAGTATGGACCTTTTTCAGATCTACTCCACCTTCACTAATGGCTTGTCTTACAAAATGATATTTTACATCAATATGTTTAGTCTTACTATGATAAACAAGATTTGTAGCCAAATGAATAGCACTTTGACTATCACAGAAGACAGGCACACTGTTCTGCAACCTTCCAACTTCTCTAAGCAGACCTATCAGCCAAATTGCCTCTTTGTAAGCACGTGAGGCAGCAATGTATTCAGCCTCTGTCGTGGATAAAGCAACTGTGTCTTGAAGCTTTGACATCAAACTTATAGCTCCACCTGTAAAAGTAAAGACGTAACCGAAAGTAGACCTTCTCTTGTCCAAATCACCTGCGAAATCTGAATCAACAAAACTGCACACATAATCACTGTTACTATTAAAGGTGATACAATAGTCACTTGTGCCTCTTAAGTACCGAAGCACCCATTTCACTGCATTCCAATGTTCTTTTCTTGGATTTTCCATGTACTTACTAACAACACCTACTGCATGTGAAATATCAGGTCTAATACACACCATTCCATACATCAAACATCCTACTAAATTGGCATATGATACACGAGACATATAATCTTTTTCTTCAGCACTACTAGGACATAAACTTGAAGAAAGTTTAAAATGGGAAGCCAAAGGAACATTCAGAGGCTTTGCCTTATTCATTTCGAATCTTTCAAGTATTTTCTCAACATACTTCTCTTGCGAAAAACTGAGCTTACCATTTTTCCTGTCTCTGTGTATCTCAATACCCAAGATTTGTTTTGCAGCTCCAAGATCCTTCATATCAAAATTCCTAGCCATCTGAGCCTTCAACCTGTTAATCTCGTCCATGCTTTTGCTCACAATAAGCATATCATCAACATACAATACTAAGATAACGAATATATCATTCAATTTTTTGAAGTATAAACAATGATCATACTCAATGCTAGTATATCCTTGGCTCACCATGAAAGAATCAAACTTCTTGTACCATTGCCTGGGCAACTGTTTGAGGCCATACAATGATTTCTTGAGCTTGCAAACTAATCTACCTTTCTGATGCTGTACAAAACCTTCTGGTTGTTCCATATAAATCTCCTCATCTAAATCTCCACGTAAGAAAGCTGTTTTAACATCTAGTTGCTCTGACTCCAAATCAAGTAATGCAACTAATGCTAACACAACACGGATAGATACAAGCTTAACGACTGGTGAAAAAATCTCATGATAATCTATACCTTCCATCTAAGAGTACCCTTTTGCGACCAATCTAGCTTTGTATCTTTCAACCTTACCATCAACTCCTTTTTTCAATTTGAAGACCCATTTACATCCAACCGTTTTTCTATCTTTGAGGAGTTTAACCAATTCCCATGTCTTGTTTTTCTCCAGAGAATCCATTTCTTCTTTCATTGCCACCTTCCACTTTACATTGTCAATACAATCAATGGCTTCCTGAAAACAAGAAGGTTCTCCATCATCAGTAAATAAAACAGACGAAACAAAATCAATATACCTCTTAGGAGGTTTTCTCTCCCTTAATGATCTTCTTGGTGTAGGCTGTGGGGTTTCCACAATTTCTTGAATTTCTTCCTCTTCTATGACTTCTCTCTCACTAGAAACTTCTTCTTGTTTCTTCAAGTCATTAGAAGATTGGTTCTCCAACTGAATTAGTTGTTTTGATATTGCATGTTCATGTTCCACATCAACTCTTACACTTTCGGATTTAATTAGAGAAGATTCATAAAAAATTACATCTCTACTAATGACAATTTTGTGGGCAATAGGATCCCACAACCTATATCCTTTCATAACATCATCATAACCAACAAAGATGCACTTTTGATCTAGGGTCTAACTTAGAACACTGATTTTTAGGAGTAAGTGCATAAGCTTCACAACCAAATATTTTCAAATTCGAATAATCACAGGAGTGATTTACCTCTTCCGGAATTTTACAATCTATTGCCATTGAAGGTGACTGATTTATAAGATAACAAGCAGTAGAAACTGCTTCTGCCCACAACTCTTGCCCCAAATTAGCATTACTTAGCATGCTCCTTGCTCTTAGAAGAGTCATGTTCATGCGTTCTGCAATGCCATTTTGCTGAGGAGTGTATACATTTGTTTTGTGTCTGACGATCCCTTCATCTTTACAATATTTTTCAAACTCCAAAGAAGTAAATTCACCTCCATTATTCATCCTTAAACACTTGATTGTCCTACTAGTTCTTTTTTCAACCATCACTTTAAATTGTTTAAACGTATTAAAAACATCAACTTTTCTTTTAAGGACATAGACCCAAACCTTTCTAGAAAAGTCATCTGCAAATAATACATAATATTTTGCTCCCCCATATGAAATGGTAGGAGACGGACCCCATACATCAGAATGAACATAGTCAAGTACACATTTACTTACATGACTACCTGCTTTAAACTTTTGTCTACACTGCTTTCCATATATACAATGTTTACAAAACATAAAATTCAGATTTTTCAAGTTTGGAAGCAATTTACGATTCATTTATACCTAAAGCCCTTTTTCACTCATATGGCCAAGACGCTGATGCCATAGCTGAGTGGGTCATGATTCTTCTTCAGATATTAATGCAATACCATTAACTTGCGTTCTTCCAACCAGTTTGTAAAGGCTTCCTGTCCTCTGTGCCTTCATGACCACTAAATCACCCTTGGAAACTTTTAGAGTTCCATTAAAACTTATAAACTTATGACCACAAGCATCCAATACTCCCAAAGAAATTAAATTTTTCTTTAACTTAGGTACATGTCTAACATCTGTAAGTGTTCTTATTACTCTATCAAACATCTTAATTTTAACACTTCCAACCCCAACAGTTTTACATGAATGATTGTCTCTTAAAAGAACTATTCCATCATTAACTGTTTGATAGGAAGCAAACCAATCTTTATGAGGACAGATATGGTGCGAAGCACCAGAATCTAATAACCATTCCTCATTACATTCAAAAATATTACAAATAGACAAGACCTCATCAATCATATCTGAATAAGAAGACTTGACTGAGTTTGCCTCTAACTTGGAGTCATCCTTCTTGGATTCTTGTCTCTTCCAACAGTATTTCTTGAGATGACCAGTTTTGTTGCAGTACCAACATTTTAATTTACTCTTTCTGCCCTTCGACTTAGACCTAGAAGTACCTCTTGATTTTTCTCGTTTCTCCCTGGAACGACCTCTAACAACCAAAGCTTCTGGTGAAGAGGTTTCAAGACTGGTTCTCTTCCTTAATTCCTCAGATAATAATGCTCCAACAACATTGTCAAATTCTAAAGTATCAGTTGTACTAAGGCTAATGGAAGAAACTACTTGACCCCAAGACTCAGGTAAAGTACATAAAAGATTCACTGCTTTATCTTCATCATCAATTTTAACATCCATACTACTCAACTAGCAAATAAGAGTGTTAAAAACATTTAAATGATCTACAATTTTCGTACCTACTTTCATTCTCATACCATACAACTGTCACTTCAAGTAAATTCTGTTTGTTACTGATATGGTCATATACATACTTTCTAGTTTGTTCCACAAGCTTGCTGCTGATGTTTCTCCAATAATGTTAAATAACACATCATCCGCAAGACATAAACAGATTGTGCTTAGTGCTTTGGCATCTAGATCCTCTCATTCATCATCTGTTATGGTGAGAGGTTTTTTCTTTTTCCCGTCTAAAGCTCTCTGTAACCCCTGATGAACTAATAAATCTCGCATCTTTAACTTCCAAAGTTCAAAATTGTTTTTACCATTAAACTTTCAATCTCAAACTTCGTGCTAGACATCTTTAAAAAAATAATTTAAACTTTTCAATCTTTTAAATTATTTTCAGCCCAAATAAAACAACACTCCAAAAAACAATAAGCACTTTATTCCATCTCAACCTAAATTCTCTCGGCCAAATAAACTCCCAAATAAACTTCTATATTCTTCGATTAAAAATTCTGGCATATATCCTGTTACCACCTAAGTTGTACTTAGTGGTTTTTTATCAAGTGAGCCTGGTGAACCGGACAATGATAACTTGTTCGGATTTCAGAAGAACTTTGGAAATACTTCTAGGAAGTGCTTGTTGTACTATATCACATGTTCATACCCCATGGGGGAATTGTAATAAATGTTCTAGCATGGTAGTGTCTGTAAAAGACTCGGTCTCTTAGACTTTATTTGTGAATCCAATCAGCCCAGGGTGTTTTTTCCCTTGGTTATTATTGGTTGTTGAATAAACAATTGATAATTTTTGAGTTTTTCACTCCATACCTCCAAAGTTGGGGTGGTCGGCTTGACATTTAGGCCTATTGAGGTTATTAGAGTCTATGTGTCAATGTATAAACATGCTAGACATCATGGTCGAGTCATATGAACATGTCTAAGTCCCCCTAGGTTTTTTCAATTTTTTAGTTTTTTCATTGTTTTTTATTAAAATTTAATTTTTCCAAAACTTAGGCTATTTTATAATAGTTTAATTGGAAAAATTGATTTTGTAATAAAAGTAGGCCAAATAATCAGTTTCAGTCATGTAGGTGCTCATTTTCAAGCTAAGAGCACCATGTAAACCCATGGACCAACTATTTCCTAGTTTTGAGTGATTTTCCATCACTCAGGTCAGAAAGCCCCAAAAATCAATTATTGATTATTTTAATTAATAAATTGATGAATAATGGAGCAAATCCAAAATCATAGATCAGTGGATTCTCAGCCGATTTGATTGAAATCAGTCAGATCTGAACCAGATTGACTGGATCTGACAAATCCTTGACTGAAGGAGGTGATCAAATCAGATCCAGAGTTGATCTTCAGCAGTCTTTATGGGGAATTGCGCCGTCTCTCTCTCCTCCACACGTGTGGACTCTCCTGGATGCTCTTTGGACTGATGCGTTGGTTTATGGGTTGATGTGTCAGCTCAATCAGCCCCCGGTTGACAAGTAGGCTCAGTTCAGCTTCAGATCTGCATTGATTAACTCTCCATCAACTGATTTGATCTGTCTCCTTGGGATTTGCGCCCCCCTGGGCTAGATCTCCTGGTTTTTGTATAAATCAAGCACAAGCAGCCTCTTCCTAGTTAGAACAGGGATTGAGGTGCTGCTGATATTGTACTGTTGTTATGGTTCATTTGAAATAAAGAGAAGCTTTGGAGGCAAGACAACGTTATGCCATTGTATGTGTGGATGATCATTGCCATTTTTTACTGAGGTAACCTGTATCTATGTTCATAATTTGCTGATTGCTTATGGATTCATTGCTAAGATTTATAATAAGCTTATTATAATCTTGATAGGAAATGTGCTTTTCAATAAGTTTATTGGACATCTCTTTCCTTTGATGCATGTTTAGAGATCTAGATTTAGCATGTTTTATAAGTTTATATGCATGTTATTCTGAATCTCTGTGTATGTACTAATCGGATCTGACAAGTATTTCGGAAAGTTTTTTTTATTTCAGCTGAGCTGTAGGTTCCTAGATTGGAGAGGATGCTGATCTAGTTTGCTTCTTCACTCTCTCCAAAACCTTCCAAAGGCATAGTCCCTTGACATTCCACCTGAAAGCTCCACGGTGGATCTTCAAGGCTACCCGCATTTCTCTCCTCCTCTTCCTCCTTCAAAATCAATTCTTTTACCTGGTTGCTTTGTTCACAGCTTTGATATTGCTTAGATCTATCATCTTAAAGTAAATTTAACATAGATCTATCTTCTCAAATCCCATAATCTAGACCTTGTTCTTAAAAGGTTTCATAAACATTCTAGATCTAGCTTTAGGGAAATCGTCCTTTTTGCATGGAATTTTAAAGAGAATTTGTAGCTTACATGCATTAGATTTCTATTTTTCTGTTATAAAAGATAAATCTAGCAATCAATGCACATCATATTGGCTCCGTAAAAGGCAAGCCAAGATCCCAAGGAAAGCTTGCTTTCCTTGGTTCCCTTTTTACCTTTTTTAACTACTTTTAACTTAGTTTTTTCTTGGTTAAAAGTAAGCTGACCCAAAGGTACTTTCAGAGTGCTTTTGGGCATATTTCAGTCTAATAATCTTGCTGGTTTTTAGCAAGTATAACAGAAAAGAGGAGGAGCTGCTGTTCGAAAGTGACTTTTGGGCCTTTTGAATCCCCCCAAGGGTCTACCTTTTTTACTGAAATATTTAATTTTTGCACTAAGCTCTTGGTTTCATTCTGTATAAGAATCAAGATGCATCATGTCAGTTTGCTGCTAAAGTAACCACTGGTAATAAAAATAATTCTGAATAGGCTCTTTCGAGCCCATTCCCCCTGGGGGGATTTGCGTCCGTGTCATTTTTTGCTTTTCGTTCATCTTTTTTCAATCTAGCTTAGTTTTGATCTGCAGGGTAGTATACTTTGATTTAAAATCATTTCATATTCCATTTCTATTGGTTTTAAAGTAACTTTAATACTTACCCCACGAGCCTCCTTTTGAGCCAAAATGTGAAGAAATTTTCGTGGTAGTCTAATTAGAAAATTGTGGTTTGCTTATCTTTTTATGTTTCATTTGCTATCATCATTTGTTTCAGTAACCATACTAAAATAAACCCCTCATTGATTCCCCGATTGAGGTCCACTTGGACCAAAAGAGGTTCCAGGAGGGTTTTCTTTTTAACAAGAACATCATCTCAAAATTTACTAAAATTGACAAGACTCTGGTGTGTATGCTCTGCACTTGGCTGCGGTTCGTCCGATCAGTCAAGCTGTATCAAAAGCACTTGAGTGACTAATATAATTAGGATTCGCTCTCCCAAATTGACAAACCATCAGGTGAAAATCCAACACCTAGATCAAACCATTACGGTGGCAAAATACCCAAAGGAAGCAAGAACTTCTGAAAAGTGACATCGGGGCGCTGATCTCTATCACACCCTAATGGGTGCGTTATGAACAATAGCCCCAGAGACTCCATTCAGCCCACATATTCCTTGCGGGTAGCCGTGAAGGTTTAGTTTTGGACATACTCCAAGTACTCTCGGGTATATCTGGAGTCCACCCCTTCACCTAATTTTAATCAACTCATATTTCACATTAACTTAGAACGTACCAAGAGGAAATTGCAAAACATTCACTCCAAGCACATGCAAGTACATTGATTTTCTTTTGACTCCATTTTAAGGCACTGGTTATTTTCTTGATATATATATATATATTGTGTCTCAGCATTGTGCTTTCGTGCGTTCATTTTGTATCTTGTCATCTATGGTTGTTTATGGTTAATTTTCAAACTCCTAAGTAATTCATTCAGTTTAACATCACCATACTAAGTAATTAGCCTTAGTAACTTAATAGGGTCTACCCCCCTTGGATTCGTTAGGAGTTGAGCCTAAATGGAAGAGTCAAGAACAAGGTGACAGCCTTGACTCGAGACTTGCCCCCAAGGACACACTGAGTGGCTTGAAGATTTCTGCCACGTGACCCAGGTTGTGAAAGGCGGCAACACTTTTTAGCGCCGTTGCTGGGGATAAATCTTTTTATTCCTGAGTACGACTTTTGTTTTCTTCATTTTTGTTTTTGCTTTGTTTGATTAATGCTTAGAGTAGATCTTTAATTTTCATCTGGCGACTCCACTGACTTTTTTCCAGTTTTTATTTTTCCAAAGAAAAGCAAAAAATATTTTTTGTGAAAAGATTTATAAATGCTTATTTTTCTTTTTCACATGGCGACTCCATTGAAGGGATAAAACCATGTTATCTCATAAACTTGTGAAGTTTTGTTGTGTGTAGATGAGCCCATGCGATATGTCAAAACCTTTAAAGCTCATCACTTGACAGCTCCACCTTTTCAGTACAAGGTTTAATTGTTATATCAAATGCATACTAGTAAATTTTTGATATGGATGAATTAAAGGAGAAATATGGTGCCCAGATAACCGAAACTTTTCAGCCTATCGATATCTAAAACATCCCGGGTTTTCATAACTCTTGTAATGGTGTGGGGGATGCATATAAATGGCTTCCAATTTTTTATGGAAATTATGGTGATTCAGCCATTTGGCATGTCAAATCTTTCCTTCAGTTGATGGTTGACTTCAATATTTTTCATGAAGACAATATGATGGAAATGTTTGCTGGTACTTTTTGGGGTGAGGCCTGTTGTTGGTTCTATCAGGGCCTTCCTAATAAATGTATAACTTCTTTTCCAAGCTTCCTTTGGATGTTTTTAGAGCAGTGGCATGATGGTAGGGGTAGTATGAATGGTTTGAAAAAGTTCCTTGAAAAGATCCGTACCTTCTACCTATCTGGGACAGAGTATCACATGGAAACATATGATGGACCTTTTGCCATGATACAAAGTATTGAAGAATTGGAATCACTTCCTGAACATTTAAGTGAACAGGAGGTCCATGATACTCCCATCAAAAAGCATCCTAGTAGTTATTTAAGAAAGGAAGCAATTAAGCATCTTCTTAAAGAATATGAGGTATCTCCCAATACACAGCAAGATTCCGAGGAAGGGAAAATCCAAGATGATCCTATTAAAGAGCTTCAGGAGGAGCCCATGATGGAACACATTGTTGAAGACTCTCCTCATGTCACCATAGCTGAAAACATTGAATATTTGAGATATTCTCAAGTGTGTTGCAATGCTGATATTTTTCCAGAAATCCCTCTAGAGAAACCCACTGAGCAACACATCCCAAGTGGTCCCATTGAATATGTCCAAAAAGTTTCCTTGATTGAAGATAATATTGAAGTTCCTCTTCACGATATCATAATAGGAGCCTATAAAGAAACCTATGATAAGATCAGTACAGTGTGTGGTGACACTAGACCTTGTTCTCCTCATGTCGATGAAGGTTTGGAAAGTTTATTGCCTTGTAACATTTTATTTGAAGAAGATTGTTATGAATACAAGGAAGACATGGATAGGCAGGTACATGATGCCATGGATGAAGAGTCCCCCACATATGACATGGATGGGAGTGATGACTATTGGAATTTCGTAGATAATCAAAATTGTGAAAATCTTATGGAGAATCCCATCCAGGATATGTCCAACAAGGGGAGTGTCTATTCAAAAATTTGTGGAAGTCCAATCTACGATACGTCCATAGAGGGGAGCATGGATCTGGATGTCTGGGAAAACTTTAGTATGAAAGAGGAGCATTCAGAATTTTCATGTGATCATTTATATTCATATCATGTAGAGCAGCACAAGGGTATCAGTAATGAAGACATTGAGAAACAGTATTGTGAAAAGTTAGATGTGATGCAGTCAGTGGATTATCAGTCTCAACCATCTTTTTCACATATAGAAGTTCCTTATGATTTGGAGCTACTTGGGGCTTATGCAACGAGTTATCATTTGATAAGCCCCAATGATTAGTATGATGATGTAGTCAGTCTACCTCATCGTTTTGATTGGTATATAAGTCCTATCCAGTCATGGATAGAAGCAGCCTGCATGAGCACATGATACAAGTTGGGGAAGAATTTTTTTATTCATGCCTATGATCTCCCATCCATCTCGCCCATTCTGAATCATCACGCAGGTTTGCAATTTCTAAATAAGGTATCGTTACTTTGGCTGGTAACCAAAGACAAGGAATTTTTTTTTTATGTTAATAAAATGTTTAAGTGGTTACATTGGATTTCTGATTACACTTAACCCTTTTTATATCATGCTTAGAGTAGGAAAATAAGCTCCTTGAAAGAGAGCATTTACTTTCTACATTTCTATTTTGTACTTAGCTATAATAAAAAAAAAGAAATTCATTAGTTAGTTACATTTATTTTGTTTAAATAAATCAGTTTAATGGTTCATTTGGTTTTTTATAAAACTTGTGCTACTGAGGTTTTTCTTGTCAAGTTGAGATGTTTTTACAGGGTATATAAACCAGAGATTCTGGTGTTCTCGTATCCTCTCCTTGCCTTAAAGACCATATCAAGCACACGTCCCACAGTTGGAGCCAGAATGTTACCACCTAAGTTGTACTTAGTGGTTTTTTATCGAGCCTTGTGAATCGGACAAGGATAACTTGTTCGGACTTCAGAAGACCTTTGGAAATACTTCTGGGAAGTGCTTGTTGTACTATATCACATGTTCATACCCCATGGGGGAATTGTAATAAATGTTCTAGCATGATAGTGTCTATAAAAGACTCGATCTCTTAGACTTTATTTGTGAATCCGATCAGCCCAGGGTGTTTTTTCCCTTGGTTATTATTGGTTGTTGGATAAACGACTGATAATTTCTGAGTTTTTCACTCCATACCTCCAAAGTTGGGGTGGTCAGCTTGGCATTTAGGCCTATTGAGGTTATTAGAGTCTATGTGTCAATGTATAAACATGCTAGACATCATGGTCGAGTCATATGAACATGTTTAAGTCCCCTTAGCCTTTTTTCAATTTTTCAATTTTTTAGTTTTTTCAGTGTTTTTTATTAAAATTTATTTTTTCCAAAACTTAGGCTATTTTTTAATAGTTTAATTGGAAAAAATGATTTTGTAATAAAAGTGGGCCAAATAATTAGTTTCAGTCATGTAGGTGCTCATTTTCAAGCTAAGAGCACCATGTAAACCCATGGACCCACTATTTCCTAGTTTTGAGTGATTTTTCATCACTCAGGCCAGAAAGCCCAAAAAATCAATTATTGATTATTTTAATTAATAAATTGATGAATAATGGAGCAAAACTAAAATCATAGATCAGTGGATTCTCAGCCGATTTGATTGAAATCAGTCAGATCTAAACCAGATTGACTGGATCTGACAAATCCTTCACTGAAGGAGGTGATCAAATCAGATCCAGAGTTGGTCTTCAACAGTCTTGTTGCTCCCGCAACTTTTTCTCCCCGATTTTAATTTTTTACTTAAACTCTGGGCCCCTCCTTATCAATTTTTTGCGTGGTGATTGTTAAAAGCTTGATCCTCTCTGGCATATCTGTTTTCGTTGCACTTTGAAAATAGATGTCCGCAGGTTTATATGTGCCTCGTTCTTTTTGGTCTGAGTCATGAGTGTCTGTTTTACTGGCCGAAGAGAAGGAAAAACTTTGTTCTTTTGAGTTGCCTTTCTATGAAGGAGCGAACCTAGCTGTGCCCGAGCCTTAAAGCGGTTTGAATCCTCGAGTTTTTCTATAAATCGGGCCTCTTTTGTTGTTAGATCGGAAGCTGCGAAGTTCCAGCTCATCCGCCATTGCGGCTCCTAGATCAATTTTTTTTCACCCAAAGTATGATACATCCGACGCCCGATTCGTTTGGTTTAAATCGCTTGTCCATAAGTTTCCACTCGTCCGCCGTTGCGGCCGGGAGGAGATAGTTGGCTTCCGACTCAAGTATCATCCGACGTCCGACCTTGTCTTCCCCCGCCCGAACTAAGTTTTTCCACCTCGTCGCCTGTCTCCGGCCATTGTTCCGTCCGCCGCTGCGGATGAGCCACCCTTCCTGGTTCCCGAAGCACTCTCCCCCCCGACGTCCAATTCTCACCTTTTCGCCCGTGTTTTTGAACACCCGGTCCTTGTACTCCTCCGCCGTTGCGGCACCTGAAGTCTCGTCTCATCCGATGCAGAAGTTGGCCGACCGCCGATTATATTTTCGCCCACCCAAAGCTTAATCAATACCTTGTCCGGGTGAACCTGGCTAGTCTCTTGCGGATTTACAATGCTGGGCAGAGAAGGTTTAATGTTTAAAAAACTCCCCTTTGCAGTGAATAATGCATTGTAATTGTTTGCAGAAGGAATTCGGTGCTACTGAAGAGACCATGGGCTAAGACTTAGCTTGTTCGGACCGAAACCGGCACGATCACAAGGAAGGCGAAACGCAGAAAAAGACAAAGCAACCTAGAGCGGAGGAAAGGACAAAACAAATGAATGACAGAGGCACCGACGAGGAAGACTCATCAGTTACTGGTCAGAAGATAAACGCTCATAGAGAATGATTGGGAAAATGCAACGGCCAGAAGAGGAAGCTGAAACGTTGAAGATGCTGGAGAGTCACACGCTGAGAGGCAGCCCAAGGGGCAAGAGTTGTAGGTTAAATATTTGGAAGTAGGACTGAAATGGGGCTTTTTCCCCTGGAAAATTTTGTACATGTTTGCTTGTAAAAGGAACTACTTCGTTTTGCAAAGGAAACTGCAATTTTGTTTATCGAAGAGAGTGTGAAGTGGAATGTATCAATGCAACTCAATGAATAATGTTGAAAAGGAACTATTTTGTTTTCAGCTGTGTTTCATTTGCTGTAAGAGTATTTAATGTTCTGAACCTATGTTCTGGTTAAATGTTCTTCAGTAGTTTCTGGGATATTTTTTCACCGTGAGCAATAAATGTTGTTATAAAATGATCGGCTATCTGGTTATTTAAATATCTATAAGCGTTCATGTACTTTAGGAGAAGTATCAGCTATCTGTGTTTCTTTTTAATGTATGTGAAACTGTATTGTTCATTCGAAATGATAATCTTGCTCCCTAGGGATAGTTTAGATAGTTAGTTTATTTCTTTTGTTTTGGTCTGGTTGCTCGTGAGCAAAAGACGAGAGGTAAGAACCTGCGCATCACTTTGTGACCGCTCCCTGCACCTTGATCGCCCTGCATTTAGTTAGGCACTTGCATATCATTTCTTTAAGTCAAAAATGCAAATTTCGGTGGACCGGGCCGCAACCGGTAAAACCCTTGTTTGTTACTTTGACCTACGGTAGCTGGACCATAAACCGGACGGATTCCCTATACCAAACAGTCAACGAGCTAGTTGGGAACGTTGATTGGGGAGAATCCCTTACTGTTGTCACCTGCGAATTTCCAGGCCTCAACAAGTCTTTATGGGGAATTGCGCCATCTCTCTCTCCTCCACACATGTGGACTCTTCTGAATGCTCTTTGGACTGATGCGTCGGTTTATGGGTTGATGTGTCAACTCAATCAGCCCCCCGGTTGACAAGTAGGCTCAGTTCAGCTTCAGATCTGTATTGATTGACTCTCCATCAGCTGATTTGATCTGTCTCCTTGGGATTTGCGCCGCCCCCCCCCCCCCCCCCCCGGGATGGATCTCCTGGTTTTTGTATAAATCAAGCACAAGCAACCTCTTCCAAGCTAGTTAGAACTGGGATTGAGGTGCTGTTGCTATCGTATTATTGTTATGGTTCATTTGAAATAAAGAGAAGCTTTGGAGGCAAGACGGTGTTATGCCATTGTATGTGTGGATGATCATTGCCATTTTTCATTGAGGTAACTTGTATCTATGGTCATAATTTGTTGATTGCTTGTGGATTCATTGCTAAGATTGATAATAAGCTTATTATAATCTTGATAAGAAAGGTGCTTTTCAATAAGTTTATTGGACATCTCTTTCCTTTGATGCATGTTTAGAGATCTAGATTCAGCATGTTTTATAAGTTTATATGCATGTTATTCTGAATCTCTGTGTATGTACTAATCAGATCTGACAAGTATTTCGGCAAGTTTTTTGATTTCAGCTGAGCTGCAGGTTTCTAGATTGGAGAGGATGCTGATGTAGTTTGCTTCTTCACTCTCTCCAAAACCTTCCAAAGGCATAGTCCCTCGACATTCCACCTGAAAGCTCCATGGTGGATCTTCAAGGCTACCAACATTTCTCTCCTCCTCTTCCTCCTTCAAAATCAATTCTTTTACCTGGTTACTTTGTGCACAGCTTTGATATTGCTTAGATCTATCATCTTAAAGTAAATTTAACATAGATCTATCTTCTCAAATCCCATAATCTAGATCTTCTTCTTAAAAGGTTTCATAAGCATTCTAGATCTAGCTTTAGGGAAATCGTCCTTTTTGCATGGAATTTTAAAGAGAATTTGTAGCTTGCATGCATTAGATTTCTGTTTTCTGTTATAAAAGATAAATCTAGCAATTAGTGCACATCATATTGGCTGCCTAAGAGGCAAGCCAAGATCCCAAGGAAAGCTGCTTTCCTTGGTTCCATTTTTGCCTTTTTTAACTAGTTTTAACTTAGCTTTTTCTTGGTTAAAAGTAAGCTGACCCAAAGGTACTTTCAGAGTGCTTTTGGGCATATTTCAGTCTAATAAGCTTGCTGGTTTTTAGCAGGTATAACAGAAAAGAGGAGGAGGAGTTGTTCGAAAGTGACATTTGGGCCTTCTGAATCCCCCCACTGGTCTCCCTTTTTGACTGAAATCTTTAATTTTTGCACTTTGTAAGCTCTTGGTTTCATTCTGTATAAGAATCAAGAGGCATCATATCAGTTTGCTGATATTATAACCACTGGTAATAAAAATAATTCTGAATCGACTCTTTCGAGCCCATTCCCCATCCCCCTTGGGGGGATTTGCGTCTGTGTCATTTTTTGCTTTTCATTCATCTTTTTTCAATCTAGCGTAGTGCTGATCTGCAAGGTAGTATAATTTGATTTAAAATCATTTCCATTTTCCATTTCTATTGGTTTCAAAGTAACTTTAATACTTACCCCACGAGCCTCCTTTTGAGCCGAAAGGTGAATAAAGTTTCGTGGTAGTCTAATTAGAAAATTGTGGTTTGCTTATCTTTTTATGTTTCATTTGCTATCATCATTTGTTTCAGTAACCATACTAAAATCAACCCCTCGTCGATTCCCCGATTGAGGTCCACTTGGACCAAAAGAGGTTCCAGGAGGGTTTTCTTTTTAACAAGAACACTATCTCAAAATTTACTAAAATTGACAAGACTCCGGTGTGTATGCTCTGCACTTGGCCGCGGTTCATCCGATCAGTCAAGCTGTATCAAACACACTTGAGTGACTAGTATAATTAAGATTCACTCTCCCAAATTGACAAACCATCAAGTGAAAATCCAACACCTAGATCAAACCATTATGGTGGCAAAATACCCAAAGGAAGCGGGAACTTCTGAAAAGTGACCTCGGGGCCCCGATCTCTGTCATACCCTAATGGGTGCGTTATGAACAATAGCTCTAGAGACTCCATTTAGCTCACATATTCCTTGTGGGTAGCCGTGAAGGTTTAGTTTTGGACATACTCCAAGTACTCTCGGGTATATCTGAAGTCCACCCCTTCGCCTAATTTTAATCAACTCATATTTCACATTAACTTAAAATGTACCAAGAGGCAATTGCAAAACATTCACTCCAAGCACATGCAAGTACATTGATTTTCTTTTGACTCCATTTTAAGGCACTGGTTATTTTCTTGCTATATATATATATATATATATATATTGTGTCTCAGCATTGTGCTTTCGTGCGCTCATTTTGTATCTTGTCATCCATGGTTGTTTATGGTTAATTTTCAAACTCCTAAGTAATTCATTCAGTTTAACATCACCATACTAAGTAATTAGCCTTACTAACTTAATAGGGTCTTCCCCCCTTGGCTTCGTTAGGAGTTGAGCCTAAATGGAGGAGTCAAGAACAAGGTGACAGCGTTGACTCGAGACTTGCCCCTAA
>LPNX010077982.1:31510-101134 GCA_001517045.1 Pseudotsuga menziesii | reverse complement strand
TATATATATATATATATATATATATATATATATATATCCAAATCTTTTATTATATATATATATTCAACCTTATACATTCAGTTGTATATCCATAAATAACAGAATTTATTTTTTTTAAATAAAAAAAAAACTTTACCACTCTCCAAAAAATGCAGCCCGTGATCAAAGATGAGAGAACTTTTAACGGTAGCAAAGATGAGAGAATTTTTTTTTTTTTAAATAAAATTGTTACCTCTCTCTCAATGCAGCAACAGGCTGGCGATTTACTCCAAATGCACAGTCCACACGCAGCAGTGCAAGTGCACAGTCCAGTTCACATGCAACACCCCTCCATGTGTTCTTCCAGGCAGTTTGGAGAGCAAAGATTATTGGGACAGCTGCGTTTCCCAGGCAGCAGCAAAAGCGAGTTCCCTCCACAATGGATTCCAGGCACCTTCGCCACTCTCCAGCAAACAGCTTCACGCTCCTCCAGACAAAGGTCTGAGTACACCTTTCTTCATGGCTCCACGCGCTTCACGCTCCTCCAGACAAAGGTCATAGTACACCTTTCTTCATGGCTCCACCTGCTTCTCCTTATGATTTTACCACACTGTCTCTTCCAGCACTGAGGCTCTGATACCACTTGTTAAATTCAAGAGACAAATTTAGATAATCAGACAATTAATAACAGCATTAGAATACCAGCATATCATGTGGTAAAACCCCAACATGGGGAAACATCCACGGGCAAAGTATTGAAGCTCATTAATAGAGAAAGAGAGATTACAAGATGGTCTCAACCTCACAGACAACTCTCTACATTGTGCATCCCAACCATGCACTAAATACTTCATGAATTTAGTTACATGAGTAAACCGTTGCCGGTTATGCCCATTATGAGAAACTTCCCGCAAACATCCGTAATGAGTAAACTCCCATAAACAAATTAGATTAGTTGTCATTTAACAATTTAAAATTCTAATTTTAATCAGTTAATATAAAAAGTACTTTTGTTATTTCAATTTCAGTGAGAAGTAGTTTTTCTGAGCTAAACAAAATTATGTTCTTTCCATTCTTTTTCAAAAAAAATATTTTCCATTCTAAGGTAGAAATGAAAATACAATCTTCAAAATACATGAGTATCCTGAGATTAACAAGTCCCAAAACTCTTTCCACTCTGGTCAATAATATGGAACAATATGGAAATGTAACTTCTAACAAAATTTCTATTCAATTTGAAAATAATTTTTACCTAATAAATATCCTTAACCCAAACCTCTTAACAGTTGAGGAAAGCTTGTATTATGATTTGCTATGCTCCACATAAAGAAAGTCAGATAGTTTTGTAATCTGATTTAATGGGAAAAATCCAAGCCAATGCTGGATGGGCCCATGGAAAGGGATTCTGTAATTGATTTCTACCATTCCCTTTCGAAAGTAATCCATCTACAGACATCAAGCTAAAAATATTGTCAACAAAATCCAACCAATTAGACCTTGCATAAGACAAAACCAGAGTGGTTGTTACCAGGGTATGAAACAGCTAATCAATTTGAAGCATGCTTTAATCACAAACGACATTGAAAAGCTTTGTCAATCTTTCAGTGCATTTTACAGCCTGCTTGCTTGTAGGTGGCAATGATTTATCATTTAAAAAAAATGTGAGATGACTCATGGATATGAGTACTAGCTCAGATCCATCTAAAGCATGGTTTGATATGCATCTTTGCATTGCCAAGCTCCAGATTATATATCTTGATCTCACGCAAGGGAGCTTAAGGTTTTATTGGTTAATTAGGTGTTTGTTGCATACCTAAGTTGATGGAGAGAAGCATTGTCAACCAAGTTTCTTGTGTAATGGAGGGTTTGGATCCCATTGTACAGTTCACTCTGCATAAGTATATATAGAAATGGACAAACCCCACCTGCTCATCATCAGACCAAACCTGTTCCTTTTCCTATGAAGCTCCACTATATTCATTAACAAGTTTTGGATGAAAGCATTGTCAACCAAGTTTCTTGTGTAATGGAGGGCTTGGATCACATTGTACAGTTCTCTCTGCACAAGTATATGTGGAAATGGATAAACCCCACCAGCTAATCATCAGATCAAACCTGTTCCTTCTCCTATGAAGCTCCACTATATTCATAAACATGTTTTGGATGAGGATGCATGCTTCTAGATCCACTACAATAAGTCAATTTATCTGAAACATCATCTTTAATACCCTGAAAACAATTTGTGAACGGGCTCTTGAAAAGCAAGCCAATAGTGTTAAATGTTTGGTGCCCTTTAAAGGACAGAAATACGTTTAAAATTGCTAATTTTCATGTCATTGATCAGTCCAGTTTACATGGCTGATGGGTTCCCATCATCTTGATCTTTCTCAACCAATATGCTATGTATTTTTCCAATCATAAGTTTTGTCATTACCTTGCATCCTTAAACCTTATTATTGGTATTAGTTGTTGAAGAAGACTAAACATTCTACATTTTCGACCTTTTGTCATCACCTAAATCCGTCCAAGCAATCTTTGCTAAATTTGCAATTTTGGATTTGATGAAATTGTTGTTTTTAATGAAAAAATGGATTCAACATAGTATAATACCCCAAAACAACTATATTCTACAATGTTAACATCTGATATCTAGAATTTCGTCAATCCAAAATAATTCTTGCTAGAATTTAGGCCAAAAAAATTTGCAGATTTCCCTACCTATTATTTTGAGTGGCCAATTCATAGCGTGTTTAGCTTTAATTGTTAGGTTCTCAATCTCTACAACTACCTGCAATTTTCTTTACCAATTTCCAAATCTGCTCTCCTAAATTGCTTTTGCTTTTAGCCAACATGTGTGTTAACACACAACTCCTTGAAATGGGTTGATTGATCATACCAACTTATATGAAACCAACAGTGCAAGAACATAACAGCATTTCAAATAAACAATACTCAAGGTCAGCTTTCAGCTCCATCATGACTAAATTCGTGCATGTGAGAAACAACATGAGCATATTAATTCATCCACATGCAATTGAATAAATTGATTTCTGAGTCACCTCACTGCTAAGCACAGATCTCCATTATCTGTACAATCAGATAAGGCTATATCAATTGGGAATTTCGGAAGACAGCTTTGTTTTCTAGGTTTGGCCCATGGCGAGAGTCTTAACATATCTTAGTCCTTGATAAAGGATATCCACTTATAATTTTACAATCCAAATAGTCGTTAATGAATAGTTTCTAAAGTTTCCCCCAAATTTGCAGGAAATGGTAGGTTTTAAATCAATAATATATATTAAAAAAATATAAAAATAAAATAAATTAAAAAAACATGAGAAGAAAAGAAAATAAACATTAACACAAACCAAATGACTTAACTTATCCCTTGTGTTAAGGTTGTAACTATAACCTCTTAGCAGAGATTTAGCAGAGATGGAAATGACAATAAAATCAAGATTACTATCCAAGTCATTGATTATATAATGTAGTCTCTTTTTAAAGTGGAGACTTTTAGAAGTTACAGTCTCTATATTTGTGGCTATGTTTTTCAGTTTTGTTACCAACTATAATTAAAATGTATTAGAATATTATATGTTTACAAGTCATTCTATGCTAAGGCATTTGCAAAGATGTATTCAAAATTAAATTATTATAAAATAAAAATCAAGATAGTTTTTATTTAAATGTAATCTATGAATTTAGTTATAAAGTAAATTAAGATTTTTTTTTTGTTGGCAAAGTGGTGGAACCCCCCTGACTAGCAGGGTTGCCATTGGCTGAGTGGCAATGAACCAGGGGCATCTAAGCCGTCAAAATCACCCGGGGATCGCACTCGGCCTGGACCGCACCAACCCTTAACATGGTTGGATTTTTGGTATCCGACGGGATTAGAACCGTTGACTTTCCGAATTTAGTTATAAAGTAAATTAAGATTTATTTTTTTTGTTGGCAAAGTGGTGGAACCCCCCTGACTAGCAGGGTTGCCATTGGCTGAGTGGCAACGAACCAGGGGCATCTAAGCCGTCAAAATCACCCGGGGATCGCACCTGGCCTGGACCGCACCAACCCTTAACATGGTTGGATTTTTGGTATCCGACGGGATTAGAACCGTTGACTTTCCAGCTTAGGGGGCGTCTTAACCATACCCCGCCACCAACTGTTCTACATCTCGCGGATAAATTAAGATTTAAAAACATTTCCAATTAGTTAAAACTTAAAAGTTTATTTTTATTCATAAAGTAAATAATAAAATAAATAATACATTTTCTTTTATTTAATATATAAAAAGTCAAAATAGATTTACATTTATTATTGATTAGCTGTAACTGCAATTCCGCAATTCAACCTAAAATTCTGAGTCAACCATGTATATGTGCTGTTACTAGGAAATATGAATGTTGTTAACAACCAACATGGCAATCATGAATGCGTGAAAGTTCCCAATGAAGGAAACACCGAAAAAAAAGTTCAAAAGTTCCCAATTTTATAGGGTAAAAGTTCCCAACAATACTGAACGGTTTCACCTGGATTAAGAAAGTTTCCTACAAGTTCCCAAGTTCCCTGGAATATTGAAACTTGGAAACTTGGAGAACAGGTTTCCTAAAAGCCTAAAGAGTTCCTGTGCTACATAGGTTTTATTCTTATAATGGTAAATAAAAACAAAAGCACAGTCAACTTTAGCAGGAAGCCACGGATTTGCAGAGCCTTCTCAAGACAAGACTGATTGAAGAGTTACGAAACTTTTAGTTTTGACTTGTCAAAAATATTAATGAAGTCTTGCACGTTGCCATTGAGCAACCCAGCCATATTTTTTTATTTTATGTTGTCTGTACTTCTGCCTGTGGCCTAATTTCTCCTGAAAAATATTTTTTGATTTTATGTTGTCTGTACTTGTACTTCTGCCTGTTGCCTAATTTCTCCTGAAAAATATTCCATCCAACGCTTTAGTTCCATTCTAATCTCATTTTTTAATCCTTGATGCTATGTCTGGTTCACTACCCAACCATCTTCAGAATTTTGTGATCAAGCACAATAACCTCTGGTGAAACTTGGAAAGTGAAATTTAATTCATTTAGAAATAAAAGAGATTAAAAAAACTTAGACATAAAGAGAGATCAAAAGAAAGCAAACATTTAAAACAAAGATTGATTTGTTTCAGTTACTCTTCTTTAACTTATTGATGAACCTTATTGGCCACATACTATATCTTATAAGATGTTGCCATAATTTTACAGTATTTGTGATCAAATACCACATTTGTGAGCATTGCAGCCTATGGAAATGCTGCCTTTCAATTGGACATTCAGATAGCAGGATGAGTTTGCAAATTCCAATGTAATGGTCATTGAAGATCCCTACTATTAAATCCTCATCTACAAATGGAATCAATCACATACAGATATATAAATTATAATGTGCAGTGCACACTATAATTGACAAATTTGCCACAATAATGCGCTGAACAATCTTCCCTCACTGCCATCTTACATTACAAAGTCCAAGTCTAAACAAGGACTCTCAGGCTTTTCAGTCAGCCTGAAGTTCCCACTCCTCCCCCTAACCACCAAGAAGAGAAAGAAAACAATCTGCACTCCCCACAACAAAAAGGGCTACAACATAGAGTAGACAAGTATCCCTCCTACTCACTCCCCAAAGATACAACATGGAAAAGTATCATTATTATTACAGTAACAAATTAGCTACCAGGCCTTCTCCATCTTTCCGATCACATGACAATCTCTGGCTTGAGAATGCTGGATTTGATTTCTTTATGAGGAAGGACCACACCTCCATTGCTGTATACCTCATCAGAAACATGGACATCCTCCCCCAATATAGTCATGTTTTCAACTCGAGCCCATTGACCAACAGTAGAGTGCCAACCAATGATGCTTCCAGACACACACGCATGTTTCTTGATACGCACTCCACGCATAATGGTGCACCGCGAAAGTCTCACTCCTGCCTCGATCACACAACCTGGGCCAATGGCCACATCTGGCCCAATCAAGCAACCGTCACCAATCTGTGCAGTGTTGTCAACTATAACATTTCCAACAATGTTGAACCCGTTTGCTAATTTATCCGAGGTGTTTCTTCGAAGAGAGTCTAAGTAGAGCCTTAGACCTGAAATATAGTCTCTGGGTTGCCCAATATCCATCCAGAAACCAGGCAAAACCATTGCAAAGAGCTGTTTCTCCTTTGCGATTTTTGGGAACACTTCTTTTTCTATGGAAGTGGGTTTCAGCTCAATCCGGTCCAAAACACTGGGGCTCAGAAGGTAGATTCCTGCATTGATCTTGTTACCAACAAAGATCTTGGGCTTCTCAACGAATCTCTCTACCTGTCCTGTCTTCTCGTCAAGAATAACAACACCATATTTTGATGGTTCATCAACCTAGTTCAAGAGATCAATCATTTAGTGTTTACCTTTGCAACCTTGAAAAATCTGAAGCAAGAATGAATTTCGATAAGGAAATTATGAAAAACAATTCCCTTTCAATTTGGCTTTTGCAAAGACATACCCTGCAAAAAACAAAATAAGGAAACAGTTTAAAGAGATAATGGGTTTGAGGTAGAACCACAAACTGTACCTTGGTCACCATGATGGATGCCTCTCCTCCATGTTTTGTATGGAAATCAATCATTTGCTTCAATGGGTATTCACTGATGACATCACTGTTGAGAACAAAAAATGGCTCCCCAGATCCGTCTATCAGCTTGTCCCTTGCAAGAGCTAAAGGCCCAGCAGTGCCCATGGGTTCTGTTTCCTGAGAACAGGTGATCTTAATCCCAAGTTTCGTTTCAAACGCCTTCAAGAAGCTCAGCATAACCTGCATTGAACAAAATGACCTCAGATATCTCTCACTGTCTTCCTTGAACTGGGTTTTCAGGGGAAGAAAATGGAAGTACCTAGCTATGAGAAAGTATCAATAATTTACCTCAGGCTGATAGTTAATAGCTAGCACAACTTCATCAACACCAATAGCTTTGAGTGCTTCAATCTGCTCAAAAATTGAAATTCAGTTTGTTTAAAATTGTCCTACAAGAAACAGAGAACCTTAATTACTCCTACATACAGTTTATGAGCTCTACCTGATGCAAAATCATTGGCTTATTCGCAAAGTCAACCAGAGGCTTAGGGACGCTCAGTGTCAAAGGGCGCAGCCTGGTTCCGAAACCACCAACCAATATGAGGGCCTTCATGATGGACTGTTACTTCTTGTAGCTGTTCTGAGCTCCTAGAAACCAGACAATCTGTGAAAAACAGAGTTATCAGCTTCGCTTCCATATAATGCACAAAAATATAAATGCATTGAACATCCCAAGAGAGAATACTGTTACAAGCTTAGCAATCAATTAAGGAAATAATCTGTTGGGGTAAGATCCAAAGACGAAATTGATTTAACTCTGAGGAAAACGATAAGCATATAGAGCATCACAAAATGTAAATGGCATTTTTGCTTACTGTTTAAACTATGTATCGACTTGTTTCAATTCAATCTTTCACAGAATGCAACTGGCATGCTCATCTAATTAATAAAATTAACAAGAAAACAGCTATAGAAATTTTTTCAATACTATGAAATATTAAACAAGCCCAGAGACCCAGGATGCCTTGATTTGTCTTTGCAGAGACTTGGAGAAGAGATGAAGCAGCTGAGTTGTGGTAACAGCAGTATGAGAGAGAGAGAGTGCTAAAACTAGCTGTGCATGACCACCAAGTAAATGACAAACACTGTTATACCCCAACTACTAGACGTTTGACAAAATACCCAGATTGAATTTAGCCGAATTACCAAGCATTTGGAAACATATTCAAACTATTCTCACAAAATCACAGAGAATTTTAACAAAATTCTTTGAGAGTATTGAGAAAATGCCTCAACGAACTAAGTGATGTTCATGGAAGAAAGTTGAAACCAGTCGATATTGAGCCATTCAATCAGTACTCAATTACCTACCACGTAGCTCGCGAACTCCAATTCAATCCTGAGCTCTGGAAGAGAAAGTAGAAGCAGTTACAGATAGGCAGATTTTACGCTAAAAGATCTGCTTTATGGCACAGAATTTCTGCCAAAAGGCACGCAATTCTGCAGTTTTTCAGGGAAAAATTGAAATCTTCAAATCTGGGCACCCGTCCAGCTCTCACTGCGAAGAAAGGGAGGCCCAGATCTGAAAACTTAAAACGCTATCTAT
Source organism: Pseudotsuga menziesii (assembly GCA_001517045.1). NCBI lineage: Eukaryota > Viridiplantae > Streptophyta > Pinopsida > Pinales > Pinaceae > Pseudotsuga > Pseudotsuga menziesii. The sequence goes on along the minus strand of LPNX010077982.1, from coordinate 92,953 downwards.
AGAGTGAACGAATCCCGTGGTTCTCCTTCACTGTAATTCAGACCACTGGATCCAAGCACAACTCAGGACACCTCGGCGAGCGCAATATATACTGCGTTTTAGATTCCGCCGGCCAAAATAAGATCCCGCTGTGGGAACGGAATTTTTTCCGACAATGCCACGTCATATATTAAAGTCCTTTAACCATGTATCGTGTGGGCTGTGGCTTATAATAAAAGAAAAAGGTCGGTGTAGTGTTATCAAGGTGGCCCAAAGTGACTTTTTTTCTCAAGCGTGTATAGGGAGTTGCTTGTGCCACGCAAGCACACATACGTAGGAAGTTGCTTGTGCCACGCAAGCACACATACGTAACCAATTCGCTATTTTTTTTTAACTCTAACAAAATAAGATGCAAATAATATGACAACTTGTATTTATTTATGTGGAAATCTGTACTTTGTTATTATTATATTTATATAGTTTGTGGGTGGATCATGTCCAAGGATTAAATGGATTAAATGGTTAAGGAATAATTATAGAGTAGAAGATCATTTGGAAAAAAAAAAAAATTTTCATATTTTTCTAGTTAAAGAGGTTTAACTATGACACCCTATGAGTTATCCATGCCTAGCTACATGTTATCATAATCATTCTTTCATTATATTTATTTATCAACAATCTATTATTTTTTATATTTTTTATATTTTTTATATTTTTATCTCATATTCTTCTAGTTATGAGCCATGAATTGTTGGTTATCCATTCATTAACTATGCGTTATCCATGTATTGCTACCAGTTATTATTATAATTGTTTATTTCGAATTTTGAACCACTGTCATAGAATTAATCTCCACAATACACTTGTCTCATCATCATAAGTAAATGAAAAATCATAGGCATAGTCCACCCCAAATCTCAAATAAAAACGTCTATTAATATAAATAATCAGTTTTGTTTATATACTAATTTTTTCTCTTTAACAAAATAAGATGCAAATAATATGAGAACTTGCATTTATTATTACACCCACATAGTTTGTGTAGTGGATCATGTAGATAGGGATCAAATGGTTAAGAGATAGTTATGTAATGGAAAACAATTTGGAAAAAAAATTATTCCTCATACTCTTCTAGTTAAACCGGTTCAACTATGACACTTTATTAGTTATCCATGCCTAGCTACATGTTATCAGGGTCATTCTTCTTGTTATCCATTTATCGAATATCAATTATTTTTTATATTATTTTTATTTTTATCTCATATCCTTCTGCCACTTATTTTTTATATTCATTTTTTTATAATTGTTTATTTGGAATTTTGAACCACTGCCATAAAATCAATCTCTAGAGTACAATTGCCTCATCCTAGTTGGAAGATGAAAAATCAAGGCTGTAATCCACCCCAAATCTCAAATAAAAACCTCTATTAATATAAATAATCAGTTTTGTTTATATACTAGCACACCCACATAGTTTGTGGCCGGATCATGTAGATAGGAATCAAATGGTTGACAGATAGTTATGGTTATTCCTCATATTCTTCTAGTTAAACCATTCAAGTGTGAGTTATCCATGCCTACCTACATGTTATGACAGACATTTTTCTTGTTATCCATTTATCAAGTATAAATTATTTTTTATATTCTTTTTCTTTTTTATCTCACATTCTTCTAGTTAAACCATTCAAGTGTGAGTTATCCATGCCTAGCTACATGTTATGACCAACATTCTTCTTGTTATCCATTTATCAAGTATGAGTTATTTTTTATATTCTTTTTCTTTTTTATCTCACATTCTTCTAGTTATCTCACATTCTTCTACTTAGCTACAAGGCTTTTATATTCCTTTTTTATAAATGTTTATTTTGAATTTTGAAGAGTACACTTATCTCATCCTCATCTTATAAATGTTTATTTTGAATGTTGAAGAGTGCATTTATCTCATACTCATCGGTAGAATGAAAAAGCATAGGCCCTAGTCCACCCCAAATCTCAAATAAAAGTGTTTTAAGTAGAAATGTAAGGTTTATATTAATAAAATAAGTTAATAATTTTATAGATTATTTTATGATATAAAAGAAAAATTAAAATTAAAATAAATAATGTGCCATTTTGAAGTTTAAAGAAAAAATGTGGGACCCAAAAGATTTAAGGTTAAAAGAGAATTAAGATATTAAAGGAGGTCATTAACCATTTCAAAGAAGAAATGATTTGTCATATTTGTGAGAATACCATCATTGAGCATGAAAGTCACAGTCTTCTTAGAGTACCTGCATACACCCACATTAGATACATTCAATGCTTACATTTACATTTGATCACATACTTATTATAATCTTTACTCTAATACAAACCTTCTTAATCTTCTAACATGTCAAAACTATAAACACCTAAAAAGATTTCTTTCTAAATTTTTTCAATAAAATTTTATATTAATTCAAATGATTATTCTTTTAAAGTTTTGAGAACATTGATTTTAGTAAATTATAATGATTACAAATATTTAAATTTTATCATTTAAACAAATTTAAAATTTTAAAATTCTGAAACTACAAATTTTTAAAATTTTAACAATCATACAAATAATTGTAAATAAAATTATTTTTAATACAATTTTTTATGATTTTAACAGTCATAAAAATAATTGTAAATAAAGAGATAAAAAAAAAATTTTCTTAATTTTCAAGGAGTCGTTGTCAGTTTAGTTAAACATTTAACCATAAATTATAATTGATTAAGACCCACCATCCTACCCAATTATTTTTAAAGAAATAGATTTTTTTTAAGAAATTAAAGTTTTCTTTAAATTAAATATTTAAATATTAAGGTGTATATATAATGAAGAGGAATAACGTTAGGTTGGATGTCTCAATTTATATTTTAAATAAATAAATAATTATTATTAAGTCACATTTAAAGTAATTAGCTAAAAGACTTGATTGTGAACATTAGTGAAAGTGAGTGACTAGACCCTCAAAGTAGAGAATATCCCTGCTATTCTTCTTATTCACTTGAACAATCGTCGAACTAGATGTAAGATTTTGGTTAATTTTTTTTTTTCTTACACTAAAGTAAAATGATAATATAGTAAGAGGATAAGTTTAAAACTAGATTTAAGATTTTGGTATAATTTTTTGTAAAACTAACATAGTTACATAGTTTGTGGTTGCATCATGTAGATAAAGATTAAATGGTTAAGATATAGTTATGCAATGGAAGACACTTTGGTTTTTTTATATTCCTCATATTTTTCTAGTTAAATGGGTTCAACTTTGAGTTATCGATGCCTAGCTACATGTTATCACCGACATTCTTCTTGGTATCCATTTATCAACTATCAGTTATTTTTTATATTCTTTTCTTTTTATCTCACATTCTTTTAGTTGTCTGTCATAAATTGTTGGTTATCCATTCATCATTGCTACTAGTTATCCATTCATCAGCTAGCTACCAATTATTTTTTATATTCATTTTTTTATAATTGTTTATTTCGAATGTTGAACGAGTGTCATAGAATCAATCTAGAAAATACACTTGTCTCATCCTCGTTTGTAGATGAAAAATCATAGGTTGTAGTCCACCCCAAATATCAAATAAAAACACGTAATTAAATTGGTTAAAAAATATATTTTTATTTAAATTTAGGTATAAATTTTGAACTTCATCTTTTTTTAATAAATAAAATTGTATAAATAAATGATGTGTATTTTATTATGTTTGAGTGGTGTTTTTTACACATCCCGAGTAGTGTAATTTCCTACTCAACTCCACATTAACACATGATATTTTACTAAAATAATCAAATATTAAGTAAAACAAATTTTACAATGTCTATTTTTATAAGGAGTATTTTATTAAAGAAAAGCCAAAGTTAAAAAAAGTTCCTTCTCTTTTATGATCACCAAGATAGAACTCAAGGGGTTGTTGGGAGTTCTTCATTTTGTTTATTAAAATGGGATTGATTCATTAAAAATATTTGGTGACTCCAAGGTTATTATAGACTGGTCATTAGGCAGAAATAAGTTTCAAGTCATCTAGCTTGACATTGGTGCAACATGGTTCAAATTTTGATCGTCTCCTTTAATCAAATCACTCTTTCTTATATATCCTAAACTTTCAACATGGGGGCAGATCAACTATATAAAAATGTTGTTGTGATTGATGAAGAATATATGCATTTTCAAGAATTTATGGAAGGTTCGCTGATTAATGAAGGAGAAGAATCTATATTTTGAATTATTGTATCAGACTTGTTTAGGCTTTGATGTTTGCTATGTTTTATCATCTTGTAGCTGATTTTTTGGATGGTCTAATAGGATGTTCTTATTTTTGGGTCTTTCTGAAATGACTCTCTCATGAAGTATGTATTTCTGGGTGATGACATATTTAGCTGGAAGTATGGAGGTCAAAATTTGAAATTGTCACTTTTTATTTGATTATAATGAATAGTAAGAATTTTTATTTTTTATTTTTTTTATTTTTTTTTATTTTTTGGGAAAAAAGGTTCAAATAAAAGATATATATATATATTCTCATTGATTAAAAGTACAACATTAAAGAAATTTCCATCTCAAAGGTAATCATTATTAAACAAGAATAAAGAAGGAATTTACTTATGAGGGATTTACATATTAATCATATACCTTTTTAAGAGTGCAAAATTAGAGGAAAAGTTTTTACCTCAAGGAATTTGATCCCTTTAGCAACTTCGCGGATTTGAAGTTAAGATGAATCTATATTGGTAATACAATATGAACGTGATATACCAACATAGATCCATCTTAATAGTGGCTCTATTAAGCATCAAGAGGGACCAAATCCCTTTAGGTGCAAACCTTGTATTACACTTCACCATTAATGAAAAAACAATGATGAAAAAAACCTGTAATTGTCGAAAATATGAAAGCATTATAAATAAATTTTTTAAATATTTCATATTACACTTTCTAGCTTAATTAAGATTACAATCAAAACAAAAAAACAAAAGAGAAATCCTCATTGCAAAGTCCACTATGCCCTTGGATTGGTGAAATCTACAATCAATAAGGATAACCCTTTTTGTTTTAAGATCGTATTTACTTTTTGTTTTAGCTTAATTAGTATGTTGGAATCTGGTGATGCATTTACGGAGTAATAGAATGTTAAAACTACACGTATCCATTCAATTTTTAAAGTTTGATTATATGTGAGGTGAGTGTTATGGACGTGACACATTTCACCCACATGGGATGTAGAAAGTGTCTCTCAGTGCAATAAGTAGGTCATTAACCGTAACCTATAACATCAAAAGTATCTCTATGGTTTAACTAACATAAAGAAGAAAATCAACATAGCTAAAATAAAGGAGGTCATTAACCCTAACCTATAACATCAAAAGTATCTCTATGTTTTAACTAGCATAAAGAAGAAAATCACTGTAACTAAAATAAAAATGAACTCTTATCAATTGGGGGTTGGACAATTCCTAAAACTTTGTGGGCTGAAATGATTTGTCATATTTGTGAAACTAAAAGTGTTGAGGATGAAAAACACTTCTCTTAGAATGCCCTGCTTATACCTACATTAGATCTCAATTTCAAAATTTTTGTTACAATACAGACTTGCATAATCTTCTAACTTATCAAAATTATGGTAATTTATAAATGTAACCATCATCATCATCATAACTTATATTTAGATATATTTTTACATATTTTACAGTTTTTAAATTACATAATCTAAGAATAACCACTTTGAGTTTAAATAGCTGTACATTAAAAATAATAATAAAAATAAAATATTATAAAATAAAATAAAATTACATCTATATTATTATAAGTGACATCACTTCGAATAAAGAAATCCAACCTTTCAATAAATATTTTAATATTTTATTGATGATTTTGCAAATAAGTAAGAAAAGTACGAAACTTACCTTCCAACTATTTAAACTATTACCGCTCAACAAAACTAATATTTTTTTCTTTGAGAGCAATAAATTTCCATATACTTTAAAAATAAACCTAAAGCATATGGTTATAAGCCAAAGTCGGTTCTTTCTCTTCGTGGGGTATTGCATTAAAGTACACAAGTACTGCCCTTATGTGAGGAAGGAATCATGGCATCAATTTACACAAATATGCTAGGGACACGGATCGCATGTCCTTTGGCGTTAGGTGTGCGCTATTGTCATGGAAGGTGAGGGTGAGCTGTCAATATGAGTATACACTTATCAATGTGATATTTTAATAATTTTTTCCAAAAGTATGAGTCACATTTTAGACTTCACATATCATCAATTATCATAATAATACTAATAAATAATTATATGATGGAATTTACTTTTGTTTGACTAAACCAAAATATGCCCACTAATTCCCCTATTAGGCCAACGTCTAAACAATTGGTTTTCATAGCATAATCAATTGGATTAGAGGTATGTGGACCACGTGTATTTTGTTTGTTTCACATCCAATTTCTAATGTTGGAGGACTAATTTGAAACTTTTCTATTTAAAAGTAATTTCATCATACATGACGAGTCATGACTGCTCGTCCTTATCACGAATGGTGTCATGCCATGTGAACTTATCTTGCTACTAATATGACACATCCATATCCTTGCATTAGAATCTCGTGTAGTACAATATCCATGTTCTCACTATTGGCATTAATCTTTTTCACTTAAAAAAAATTAAAATTATTTATCAAAGTTTTTTAGTATAATAAATAATTGAAATGATATGTTTTTAAATGATATTTAATTAACTAAATAAAAAATAATTTCATAATTTATTTTTAACAATAATCCAATTTATATAAACAAGCTATATATTACTTTTTAAAACTAATTATAATATTATTTTTTTTAAATTTATTCTGGATGTGGGTGGTTGCAACAGAGACAATTGACAACCATAGGATTCATGTTCATCCATAGCGCTTATCAAAGTTTTTTAATATAATAAATAATTTTAATAGATAATTTTAATGATATGTTTTTTAATGATAATTAATTAAATAAATAAATAATTATTTCATAATTTATTTTGAACAATAATCCAATTTATATGAACAAGTTATATATTACTTTTTAAAACTAATAATTTTTTTTTTTAAATTTATTCTGGATGTGGGTGGTTGTAACGAAGACAATTGACAACCATAGGATACATGTTTGTCCATAGCGCTTCGTTTGCTCCACTTGAATGTTGTTTTCAGGTTTACACATGGTGCAAGGCGATATAATGTGAAAAATTAATCAAAGATTTAGGCCAACTCAATGGAGGTACAACAAAGGATGTCGAATGTGGAGAAGTTCGAGGAACTTCGTCTTTATGATTACAGGTTTAGGTAAAAGAAGAGTATGATGGTAAGGATGTTAGAGGTGGTATTAGTTGCAACAGAAATGGAGACTCTACAAAATTATAGTCTCACATGTGTCCGTTGGGATAATTATGTTGGTATGGGGTTTATTGTTAGCATGTGGAGGGATCGGAGCGATGACAATGAAGATCGAGTCATAAGCAACCTTTGGTGTCTTGGGAAGGAGGTGGGAGTGGTGGTCAATTTGGTGAGAGTGTGAAGGGTTTGGGATGGCGGCGGTGTGAGGCAGGGTGTGGCGGACATTATGGCCAAGCCGAAGAATGGAGAAGGCGAAGGGTTGAAACGCTAGAGACAACCATATGTTGTGAGTTCAAAGAGATGTAGCAGAGGCGAAGTAGATGTACCACAAAGCGGTAGCTAAGGAGACCAAGAGATTCTTGGACCATGCAAAGAATGATAATGATGCAGGGGAAATGACTATGGAGGCCTTGCATGAGCAAGAGCGGTGGGTTGCCTAGGTGGAGGACTCGCACCAAGGAAACACACTATGGCAAACAATCTTGATTTATTGGCAGATGAAGGCTCTGGTGGGAAGGGCGTTGATGGAGTCTCATTGTGGATGCTCGGACTCGAGCAAACGCATGGAGGCCATGGCTTAATGGAATTGAGACCATATCCTAAAAATCAATGGCAACCTGAACATGATTGTGGACATTATCAGGGAGCTCATTTCCAGGATTAACGTGTTGACTTAGATAACTACTGGGAAAATCTTCAAACCACACGAGCAGACGCCTCAGCTCAACAACTAGTCACACGAGACCAAGGTTCCATTAGTTATTATTTCTTATGATGTTTAGGGCTCTTGCATAAGCTTTAGTTTCTTAGGTCTACGTTTTGTAGATCTAGTTACCAATATTACCGATTACTTAGTTTTGTCATTTTTTTAATATTGAAAAATACTAAATTAAAATAAAAGATTAACTTGTAAAATAAGTCATAAAAAAATGTTTAAATATTTAGAATATAACACTTTTTTTTTAACTAATATAATATATATAATCTTAAAATAATTAAAACAAATCTATTAAAAATACAATACATTTAAATTAACTTACACTTCACTTTTATTTTCAACTAAGTAATCAATATTCCATTAACCTCCTTATCTTTAATAAACTAAATTACACGCCATGATCAAGGAATGCCTATTTTCAATAAAAGTCAATATTGATTGGGAAAAACCAAGTTGACACTTATTTTTTATTTTGGTCTCCCATTCCTATAAATCCATTTATCTTATAAATTTTTATCGCTTGTACTCTATAGTGTCTTTTACATGTTCGACAATTTAGTTAAAAAATCTTTCTAATCATAAATTATTATATCTTTATTATATCTTGTATATGAGAGTATCTATTTACACGTTACACTATATCTATTTACAATTTAGTTAAAATATCCTTCTCATCATAAATTATTATCACTAGTATCTATTTACACGTTAAACAATATCTATTTACATGCTAGACAATTTAGTTAAAAAATCCTTTTAATCATAAAATATTATCACTTGTATATGAGAGTATCTATTTACACGTTAAAAGATTCACTTAAAGAAATAAAGTAGTGATCTTTTATGATAATGCTTTTTTTGTGTGGATTATTTTTAATGATATATATATTTAACAATTACGTTCACTTACGAAATACATTACTGATATTTTATGATAATCTTTTCTTATATATGTGGATTTTTTTAATTATATATATATAAAACAATTACTTTTTTTGAATTGTTTAGAGGGAACAAATGGTTTAGATTTACTGGGTAAGAGTTTGTTTTTATTGGACTTAATGAAATATGTTAATGGCTTGAGATTGAGAGGCATCTTGTAAGATTGGAAGTCTATTATCTTATGGACCATTGGAAGGCATTCAAAGGAATCTAGACTCCTATTCCAGAATAAATGATCTGAAGTCAATGGAATGGAATCCGCTGGAAGGAGGGCATTAAGGCATCCCCCATCAACCAAAACGAGGTACTCAACAACGCTGTATAATGTGGAATAACTCGAACAAGATGTTCACGAACCAGTAATAGTACCGGGAATGACCGACATGCAAAGTCAAGATAACTGAGGAATGGCCAACGCAGGCTTCAACTTCCTTCGAACAAGAGCATAAGGTGAATGGTGACTGAAGGTAGGCAACATGGACTCGATATGCAAACTAGGACATCTCTGTGACACAGGAGGCATTGACAGAGGCTCCATAGGGATTGGAAGCTTAACCAATTGGTGGACATAAAATCAAAGTAACGAGTATAGCTCCTAAAGTCAAACCAATAACCCAACCAACGTATGTGATATACAGTGCTCTGTTCGAAGGCGACACGACTCAACTGCTGCCAAATATAACATCTTTTCCTGTCTGACTTTTTATTTTCATTTTTATTTTTTTGGAATTTTTCAGATATTTTGAAAAGCTTGAAAAATAATAAAAGTGTTTTATATTACAAAGCTAGGAGGAGATGAGTGTAAGGGGTAGGCAAGATAGTTCCAAGCAGTGGAACATACCTATGCTAAATGCAAGGAAACAATGTGCAAGATAACGACACTCAGGGGAAGGTCTCCTCTAGGTAAAGGGGTGATCAAGATGCAAAAGATATGTAGAAGGTTCTGCTTGGCTAGACATGAGACAAACTTAGGAAATAAGGATGATAACTGAAATTCAAGGAGCTGACATAAAGCTCAAGAAGGCAAGCAAAACCCATAAAATGCAATTACAACTTGATATATAACAGGGAGTCCCTATGGAGAAAAACCAACATAAAGTTCAAGAGGAGTATGAAGCTCTTGCTCAAAGACATGGCAGGACTAAAAATGGACTCCCACAACCTAAAGGAGAAATGTCAGCATGGGCACCAAATGCAATATAGGATCTAACTAAGGTACCCATGTATAGGAAAGCTCTACCATTCACATAACGCCACTTCTAAGAGCAGCATGAAGGTTCTGTGACATCATGGAATGGATTCGTACCTAAGGATAAGATGAAACGGTCATAAGGTCATGCAAAATGCAGGCGAATGTGAAATCCTAACCTATATTCTAGTTCAGACATTATACTTGTGATAAGCACGAACAAGTCAAAGTCTCAGAGAGAGTGTACAAAAAACAGACCGTACATGACAATAATATTAGCCCAAAACAACTAGAAACAATCAATAAAGAGTCCAAGCTATAGGATATAGTGAGGATTGATCATGACAACTACATTCAAAGGAAACAATGCGGTGGACGATGGGACATAAGAAAGAATGTAAGGTGTAGACCCAACGTTCACGTATCCACAACCACCCCCGTGAGGGTGAACACCAGTGTTAAGACCGGATGAAGGGAGTGCAAATCCTTCGCAAATGGAGTAGAGGATGGAATATGACCACACCCAAATCTATGAGCAAGATAAGGGGCCGTGGTGCCCCCTAGTCCAACACCAGGGTACGCACTAGGAATTGGAGCGAGTGACGAGATACTTGTAGCGATATCAGGCATGCTGAACATAAAAGGAACTGAACTCAAGAGAACATAGATATACTCAAGTAACCGCAATCTCTAAAGCACACTAGTGCACAAAGAGCACACTGCTAAGATAATCTACAACCATAATGCAAGCAAACCAAGGGGAGGATATGTGAGCTCCCGAATGCAGCAGGTATGCCTCTCCTAGGAGAGGCTTAAGACTCCCACACACTACAAGCGAAGGTATGTAACCAATTATAGTGGCCCTCAGCTTCAATGCATAAAGCGACTGTGTTGTCCGACCCCTACCTAGCCAGGACACTCACAAAATAACCTCTGCAAGTACCCCCTGGGATACCTAGGTAAGGCAACTAAGGTAACCCTAATATAACCAATGCTCAAGCGGATAGTCGCAGGCGAGATCGACTGTATGGGTAGGGTAGCAAAGCCTGAAACTCTCAAAAGAGCCCCCAGATATGAATACGATACTGGAAATATCTTTGGCGCTCACAAAAGTGACCAAGGGCTATTCTAATCACAATTGCTCACGCTGCCTCGTGCTTGACTCTTTTGTAAGAGGAGCGTCCTGAGAAACATTAATTATAACAAGGGTTTCAAACTTTCACCTAGACAGACACCTACTTGTTTTGTTTAGTGGTCTTGATGAATTAACTCACAATGAACTATTCCAAGACCCTAAATCCTAATCTTCTTGATGCACCCTATAAAAGAAAAGAGTGTAATTCATTTTATTAAGCGTTGATTTTAATGGTTGTAATTACTCAAACGGAAATGGTTGTGAAACTAATGATATGAAGACTCAGCAGTGAAATAAAAGTGCACACCTAACAAACAATGCCAAGTGCAATCTTGTCGAATGAAAAACAAGGTATGCCACTACATGAGATGCATAAAAAATTTCCTTTCCAAATGCCAATGCAATCCTTCCTATATGAAAGCTTAAACACAACTCTCATCCAAGCAATCCAATACAAGTAACTCCTTAAATCCATATGTGAGATGCAAGTAAGAATGCAACTATTTTGTATTTTCAATATAAAAGAATGAAAATGCAGTAAAAGTCATTAAAATCCTCAGTCTCTGCAGCAAGTAGAAAACACAAGCCAAGCAAGACACCGAGACACTCCAACTAATGCACTAATGGAAAAACAAAAAAATAGATAAATGACTAGAACTACATTCAAAGAAAAATAAATGAAAAAGCGGTTTGGTCACAAAAGAAGCAGTCAACTGACAACATCAATACTTAGGAAGACCCAACCACACTCACAACCCACCCAACAACTTCCCACATCAAACTCAAACAAAAAAGGGAGGATGTACACTACTGTATAAAGAACAGTTACGTATGTACGCGACTTTTGGCCAAAAACCTGCATGTATACACGACTTTTGGCCAAAAACCTGCATGTATACGCAAATTTTGGCCAAAAACCTGCATATGTACGAGACTTTTAGCCAAAAACCTACGTATACAGAGAAGAAAGTGGTAGAAAGAAGGCCAAAGTTCAAACCACTAAAGGAGAATGTCAATGGATGATCATACTACTAAATGCGACACATAAAAGGGGAGAAACAAAGAGCAAGTCAATAATATCAAGCACATTGTGCCCCCAACCCCAAACAAAAACAAGGAACATCCCCAGTATGGTCGCCAATTCTGTTATGGAAAGAAAATTCCTATGGCTTGGGGGTACCACAACAGACAACTTGACAGTAGAAATCAATCTTTTCCCAATATGCAAGAGAAACCAAACATATAACACTAAGGGATACCGAATCATACCTTGTTCCAGACAGTTGAAGTAGATCCCCGTTGAGCTTTTCCAATTCACGCTTGCATTAGCAATTTGCTCTCAACAACAACAAACAAGACAAGCATGCTCTATAATAATGTGTTAGACCTACTCTAGCATATATATTCAACAATGTACAAGCAATTAAATACATCCATGGATTCAATATTCATATTCAAATGCACATAATTGGACAGAAAAAGATATTTCTATTAATAAAATCAAAGATTATAATAGTGACAACCACTGTCGGCACGTCTACGAACCGGAGAAACCGAGTCCTCCACTTGGGCCTCCAGCACCTCAATCCTCCATCTCTCGATAGCAAGCTCACAAAGCAAAGGAAAGCTTGGGAAGAACACAAAGTGCTCCAAAGGGACAAAGGGATGCAAACTCAAGTATAAGCAAACTGAGGCAACAATGGACTATAGTTTCTTTGCTCTTCAATTCCTCTCCTTCAATGTATCCAAGGGGTTCCTTATATAGCACTCCAAAAGGGCAATGGAGGGTCGAATCCGAGTGATCTCAAGGCATATGGAAGGCCAAGAGTCAGGATCTTCGGACTCATATGAGGAAAACTCCAAAAATATTTGGATTTATGCACACATCCCGATGTACATGGGTTTGAGGTCAAAAGTTGCGTAGAACAATAAACATGTGTTTTTAGGGATGATCTTGGAACATAAAAGTATAATATAATTCCATGGGGTCTAAAGAGTCTGCAGAGAGACATGGAAGACCATAAATATGTGATCAACCATGTGTGGTAAAATCGGCTACAACACAACTAAAAAGGTTAAAGGAAGAAATGTTAACTTTCATATAGATGCAAAGGAGTAAGTTTATGAGATTCGATCTAAAAGTAGATTTAATACATTCTTTGGTCTATAAAATTTCAAAATCTCTAAATCAAACATATGCAACTCTTTAGACCAAATATGATTTGATATCTTCCTTGTTTCCAAAATCCCAAGGCATCACTCATTTAGTTGACATAAGGACTACAACAAATGCCACTTAGCATAAGCACAAAGAAACAAAAGTTATATGCGAAGGAAATCCCAAGATGAAGACTTAGGTGTAAGAAGGAGCTCTATATCAACCACTCTTTATATTTATGAGGATGAAATAATGTCTTTTTAACATATTTTTATTTCATAATATTTTTTTAATAAAATTGACTAAATAAAAACACAAATATTTTTATTCATTCCATTTTCTTTATTATCAAAAACTTCAATCATTCCATTTCTTTTATTAAAAACTTAAATCTTTTAAAGTATACGACAAAGCACTTAAAATGCAGCCCTTTCCCAATACAATGATACATTTAAAAAAATTCCTCCAAACGAAGAAACCAATAACCAATAGTCCATGTACCTACCATCCTTTAAGAAAAGAAATGCCTTAATCAAATAAATTCCAAATTTAATCATTAGAAAATTCAAGTCGACACTACATTGGTTTTAATTTTATTTTGGGTTCTCGGCCCTATGGATCCACTCTTTCAAAGATTGCATCGACCTATCATATCGATCCACTCTTTCAAAGATTGGTTACTCTTAAAAGCATAAATAGACATGTGAATGAATGTTGATAATAACTTTTAAATTAGGCTGCAATACTATCTATTATATATATATATAAATATATTTTCAACTATGAAATTAATTTTTATTATATTATTTTGTATCCTTCATTTTGTCTTTTTTTTTTCCATAAAATTATTATTATTATTGTATTTGTTTGTATGAAGGATAGACATTAATTAAAGGAATCAATAAGTAATTAAGGTTGGGATGGTAATTACACGACACACAGTTGATTCGGATTTGCTAATACTTCTAAGTGTACCAACATTGCCTTACATGTGACATAGAGCTAATTAAACTTTGAACTCAAGAGATCACAAAAAGCCCAAAAAAATACACCATGTCCCAAACTAATCTATACCTAAAAAACATAAAGTACCTAATAATGCACTCTATTAACAATTAATCTACACCCAAAAACATAAAAAAATATTAATTTACATCAAACATTTTTAATAAATAAAAATAAACATATTATTTTATATATTTAATAAAAAATTAAATACTTTTAATGAAATTGTTTTTTCTTTTCTTTTTGTAAATTAATTTTTGTTACCAACTTTTAGCTAAATAAAAATAATATATACATATCTTATTTTTACATGACAACTTGTCCACTTTTCTTTATATCTTTATAAATATGGACATTCTTATTTTTAAATAAATTCATTTCCACTTCGTACCATCTTAATAACCAATGGTGCTGTGCGCCATCTGAATCAATGGTTGTAAATCTTGCTACTTGTGTAACATATCAAAATCAAATTCTTGTCGGCGAATCTCTTTTTGGTAAAATATTCATATTCTCATTATCCATTTTAATCAATTTTCCACCAAATTATTGGTTTCTTTTCATTTTAAAATGTAGTTTTTAAAGATAAAAAGTTACATATAAGGTTATCAATCAAAATTTAAAATTTCAATAATATCATAAATTATTTCACCATTTATTTATTATTAAGTGAAATGTAAATCAATTTACAAAAATAATTTTATCACAAGAGTGATAAGAGACCGAGACCGAGACCGAGACCTTCAAAACAAGAACCTAAGAATAATTCATACTACAAGCCCTCCTCTCCTCATGTAACATACCTATATAACCTGCTAAAATGTATATATAAAAAAAAAATCTTTCACATAAAACATGGGCCATGGATTTTTCTCTAACATTCATTTCTAAGCTTAAATCGTTTCTGCAACAACCCTTCCGCATATAAAAAGGTCCATTCCGCAAATAATAACCCCCTTCCGCAATTCTGCTTCCACAATGCGGATTGCAGAAATCACTTAATTCTTTTATAATCTTACCCTTCTGCATTTCCGCTTCCGCAATGCGGATTGCGGAACTGTCACATGCCCCAATTTCCAAAAACAATTTAATGTTTTTTTTTGACTAAAACATAGGGATAGATTATATTGAATTCGGTAAAACAGCTACTGCAGGCTTGACAAAATTACAATGTTTCATAGCTGAGCTAGATTCTGTTTTCAAAATGATTCTAGGAATCCAAAGCAACCCAACGGGTAGATTACAGTAAAATAAAGAGGCATAGAATACTAAGATAGAGCTTAATAGCAGGTCGTAGCTAGAGTCTAGGAGACTTCTGAGTGCCAGGATTGAGTTCATCATTTGTCAATTTTGGCAATAAGTTTAGAGACAGCCGTCTCCAAAGCACTTATGCGTTTCCCAAAGTCTCCATGGGTGTTTGCAACGTCTTTAAAACTGGTGTGAACCTCTTCTTTGAAATCTTGCAGATTCTCTGATGAAGCCGAGTGGTCTGCGCGCAGCTTCCTGATGTCTTCATTGAGGATGTCCCAGGTTTGCTCTCCTGCCTGGTTTGTAGCTTGCAGGAGTTTGTCTTGCTTATCCACGCGTGCTCTAAGCCTCCCCATTGCATTCTCCAGCGATTCAATCCTTTCTTCCACTGTTAGTCCCGATTCTGAGGAAGATCCTGCCATTGCAAGCCACTGATAGCCCTGGTTCAGGTGAAGAAGGAGCGCTGGGCAAAAGATTGACAGAGTAAGGATCCTTGGCCGCGCAGCTATGGCTTTCCCTCTGTTCTTCAGTGGGGCTTCAACGCGCTGGTTCTTCAACGTTTCTGCTGTCACAAAGGAAGAGAAAACCCTTGAATAAATAACTTGCCGGGAGGGAATCAATGTCATGAGAGTTTTATGAATGGCAGTGACTTGCAGAGATTTTTTGGCAGTGCCAGGAGGGAGAGAAGATACGAGGTACACTGGAGTTCTGCAAACCAAATGGAAATGCTTGTAGGAGATCCTGAATCGGCTACGGCTAGGGGACATCACATCGACTTTCCTCTCCATCCTTGTGCAAGATGCCTCTGCCCAAAAGGGTCCCCCGATTTGCTTCTTTCTCTGCCAGCGAGTTCAGCCCCCTTAGCACATGGAAGAATATGATGGATTGGAAATTTTTGCTTAGAAGCTGAATTTTTTGGTAAATTTGAGCCAATTTAATATGAGTTGGACGCTTCCTCTTTGTTAGAGCTTGCATTAGCAGGCGAGAGTCACCAAATACCATTAATTTGGCAATTCCTTTGGATGTTGCAATTCTTAATCCTTGTAGGAGTCCAAAAAATTCTGCAATATTATTTGATTCCGTGCCCAGGCACCAAGAGTATCTGCTGAGCACAGTTCCATTAGCTGACATGAACACTCCACTGCCACCAGCTAAGCCAGGATTGCCCTTTGAGGCTCCGTCGAAGAAGAGGCAAAGTTCGTTCAGAGAATTTTTCCAGCTGATGAAGTCAGGTTCGTCGAGCCTAATTTCCCACTGAGCAGTTTGGGGTTGATTTGGCAAGAAACGGTGTTGATGATTGGGGACAATCATGCTAAGCCAGTGTAATTCATCAGGCCGAAGTTGAATAGTGTCTTTCAGGCTGAGGTTGTGGTCAAGAGCTTCCCCTAGAATTGCTCTTGCTTGTATTGCAATTTTAGATGGCTGGCTTTCATGTTCTCTGAAGATTCGATTGTTCCTCTCAATCCAAATTTTCCAGTAGATGGCTTTTGGAATCCATTTCCAGGCTGTTTGGAGCAGCGTTTTCTTGGCCATTTGAAACGGTGAAAGATTCATCTAGTCTGAGAGAAGGCCCTGGATAGTGTCAGGAAGAGTGATGCCTGGATTTAGCTTCATTGCTTCTTTCCAGACTTCTTTGGAGAATTGACATCCAAGGATGATGTGATCCGAGGTTTCTTCCTCGTTTTTGCAAAGAGGACATCTAGTTGGGCCTTCCATACCTCTTTTCTTTAGATTTTCTCCTGAAAGAATGCTTTTGTGTGCCAGCGTCCAGCAAAATATGTCAATTTTCGGGATGAAGGCTTTGGACCACAGAAACTTCCAAACCATAGGATTGGGGGCAGCATAAGGGATTGCTTGGATGTTCTTATAACCTTCTGAAGTTGAATAATTTCCCGATTTGTTTCCCCACCCTCTTCTATCTCTGATTCCTTCTTTGATTGGAGATTTGCCTTGGAGGAAATTTGTTAGAGTTTCAGCTTCTTGTTCTAGTTCAGGTGGGAGGTCACCTAGATCCCAGCCAAACCAGATATTGTCTTCCCATGCTGACAGATCCCACAGCGAGGTGGCTCCTTTATCCAATAGCTAGTGCTTGATGTTATTCACTTCGATGCGTAACCCAATTGGAGTTTCTCCCAGGATGGAGTCTTCCCACACTCTGATTGTTTTCCCATTTCCTGGTATCCAGTATAGATTCCTTCTGAACGGCTCAAACACTTTAAGACATAAGTTATATACCAAAGAGCCATTTCTGAGTGGGGGTTGTGTGTCCAAACATCTCTTCCTTGTTCCAGGGAAGTATTTTTTGCGGAGGACTTCCTTGCTCCAGCTTTCTTTCCCTGTGATCAGTTGCCATAGCAACTTAGCTCCTAGTGCCAAATTTTGGGTGGTTAAATTCCACACTTGAAGCCCTCCTTCATTACGAGGTTTTTGGATCTTTTCCCAGCTCACGAGGTGGTATTTCTTTTCATTCCCTTTGCCCCCTTCCCAAATAAATTTTTTGAGCAGTCCTTCTAACTTGCGTATTACCGAACCTGGGGCGAGAAGAATTGAAGATTGGTAGATTGGCATGCTATTTAGAACCGCTTTTATCAGAACAATCTTCCCTGCTAAGTTGAGCCAGTTGGCACTCCATCTTTGAGTTTTGACTTTAATTTTGTCTAAAATAGTCTCCCAATTTGTTCTTTTGATTTTGGTTTTGCAGATTGGGATGCCTAGGTAAATGAAACTATCCCAGTCCATCGTACCTTCCATCCCAAGCGCTCCAGCTATTTCCCTTAGCTCTCTGGCTGAGCACTTCCAGCTGAATATTTTGCTTTTTTGGAAATTTATTTTACTTCCGGACATCTCTTTGTATAATTCCAGCTCTTGTTTAAACTGCTCGGCAGAATGGATGTTTGCTCCACCTAACAACAAGGTGTCATCTGCAAATTGGGCATGATTTATGTCCCGAACATTATTCACAATTCTTAGTCCTGGAAGCATATGAATTTCCTGACAAAGGTTAAGCTGAAAGCTAAGCACAGATGCTTGAATGGCGTAGAGGAGAGGAGACAGAGGGCAGCCCTGCCTTAGTCCTCTAGAGGCTTTGAAGAAGCCTGTAGGCCTTCCATTAACTAGCGGGGATATCCATGGATCACATACACAGCCTTTGACCCAGCTTATAAAGGCGGATGAGAAGCCAAATTTTGCCATAACAACAAACAGAAAGTCAAACAGAAATTTTGCCAAATTTTGTGATATTTTAATACTTTTTTCCAAAAATATGAGTCACATTTTAGACTTCACATATCATCAATTAACATAATAATACTAATAAATAATTATATGATGGAATTTACTTTTGTTTGACTAAACCAAAATATGCCCACTAATTCTATTAGGCCAACGTCTAAACAATTGGTTTTCACAGCGTAATCAATTGGATTAGAGGTATGTGGACCATGTGTATTTTGTTTGTTTCACATCCACTTTCTAATGTTGGAGGACTAATTTGAAACTTTTCTATTTAAAAGTAATTTCATCATACATGATGAGTCATGACTACTCGTCCTTATCACGAATGGTGTCATGCCATGTGAACTTATCTTGCTACTAATATGACACATCCATATTCTTGCATTAGAATCTCGTGTAGTACAATATCCATGTTTTCACTATTGGCATTAATTTTTTTTCACTTAAAAAAATTAAAATTATTTATCAAAGTTTTTTTTATAATAAATCATTTAAATGATATGTTTTTAAATGATATTTAATTAAATAAATAAAAAATTATATCGTAATTTATTTTTAACAATAATCCAATTTATATAAACAAGCTATATATTACTTTTTAAAACTAATTATAATATTTTTTTAAAAATTTATTTGGATGTGGGTGGTTGCAACGGAGACAATTGACAACCATATGATACATGTTCATCCATAGCGCTTATCAAAGTTTTTTAATATAATAAATAATTTAAATAAATAATTTTAATGATATTTAATTAAATAAATAAAAAATTATTTCATAATTTATTTTGAACAATAATCTAATTTATATAAACAAGTTATATATTACTTTTTAAAACTAATTATAATATATATTTTTTAAATTATTCTAGATGTGGGTGGTTGCAATGGAGACAATTGACAACCATAGGATACATGTTTGTTCATAGCGCTTCGTTTGCTCCACTTGAATGTTGTTTTCAGGTTTGCACATGGTGCAAGGCGATATAATGTGAAAAAATAATCAAAGATTTAGGCCAACTCAATGGAGGTACAACAAAGGATGTCGAATGTAGAGAAGTTCGAGGAACTTCGTCTTTATGATTACAGGTTTAGGTAAAAGAAGAGTATGATGGTAAGGATGTTAGAGGTGGTATTAGTTGCAACAGAAATGGAGACTCTACAAAATTATAGTCTCACATGTGCCCGTTGGGATAATTATGTTGGTATGGGGTTTATTGTTAGCATGTGGAGGGACCAGAGCGATGACAATGAAGATCAAGTCATAAGCAACCTTTGGTGTCTTGGGAAGGAGGTGGGCGTGGTGGTGAATTTGGTGAGAGTGTGAAGGGTTTGGGACGGTGGCGGTGTGAGGCAGGGTGTGGCGAACATTATGGCCAAGCCGAAGAATGGGGAAGACGAAGGGTTGAAAGGCTAGAGACAACCATATGTTGTGAGTTCAAAGAGATGTAGCAGAGGCGAAGTAGATGTACCACAAAGTGGTAGCTAAGGAGACCAAGAGATTCTTGGACCATGTAGAGAATGATAATGATGCAGGGGAAATGACTATGGAGGCCTTGCATGAGCAAGAGCGGTGGGTTGCCTAGGTGGAGGAATCGCACCAGGGAAACACACTATGACAAACAATCTTGATTTATTGGTAGATGAAGGCTCTGGTGGGAAGGGCGTTGATGGAGTCTCATTGTGGATGCTCGGACTCGAGCAAACGCATGGAGGCCATGGCTTAATGGAATTGAGACCATATCCTAAAAATCAATGGCAACCTAAACATGATTGTGGACATTATCAGGGAGCTCATTTCCAGGATTAACGTGTTGACTTAGATAACTACTGGGAAAATCTTCAAACCACACGAGCAGATGCCTCAACTCAACAACCAGTCACACAAGACCAAGGTTCCATTAGTTATTATTTCTTATGATGTTTAGGGTTCTTGCATAAGGTTTAGTTTCTTAGGTCTACGTTTTGTAGATCTAGTTACCAATATTACCGATTACTTAGTTTTGTCATTTTTTTAATATTTAAAAATACTAAATTAAAATAAAAGATTAACTTGTAAAATAAGTCATAAAAAAATGTTTAAATATTTAGAATATAACACTTTTTTTTAACTAATATAATATATATAATCTTAAAATTATTTTAACAAATCTATAAAAAATACAATACATTTAAATTAACTTTCACTTCACTTTTATTTTCAACTAAGTAATCGATATTCCATTAACCTCCTTATCTTTAATAAACTAAATTACACGCCATGATCAAGGAATGCCTATTTTCAATAATGTATATGAGAGTATCTATTTACACGTTAAACTATATCTATTTACAATTTAGTTAAAAAATCCTTCTCATCATAAATTATTATCACTAGTATCTATTTACACGTTAAACAACATCTATTTACATGTTAGACAATTTAGTTAAAAAATCCTTTAATCATAAAATATTATCACTTGTATATGAGAGTATCTATTTACACGTTAAAAGATTCACTTAAAGAAATAAAATATTGATATTTTATGATAATCCTTTTTTATGTGTGGATTATTTTTAATGATATATATATTTAACAATTACGTTCACTTAAGAAATAAAGTAGTGATATTTTGTGATAATCTTTTCTTATATGTGTGGATTTTTTTAATTATATATATATATATATATAACAATTACTTTTTTTGAATTGTTTAGAGGGAACAATTGGTTTAGATCTAATGGGTAAGAGTTTGTTTTTATTGGACTTAATGAAATATGTTAATGGCTTGAGATTGAGAGGCATCTTGTAAGATTGGAAGTCTATTATTTTATGGACCATGAATGAATAGTCAAATATCATTGGCCTATCATAAATAATTTGTCAAATTCACCACGAAGTTATGGTGGCCCAGAAGGGAGCAAACTTTTAGCTTAGCCATGGTCTTTTGTCATGGGTCATGGATCATTTAAATTTTATGCCTCCACCACCCACATGTCTGCTAGAAAAAAAGAGAGAGCTTTAACCAAGATATAAGTCTAGATCATATAACACTGCTCCATGATCCACATTATTTTTCCTAGTCCAATAGTGAGTTTCACCTGGCGACCATCCTTGGAGAGGAAATCAATCAAGAGTTTTTTTCCCTGTAGACATGTTTAAATACAACAACTTGAAACTCCCTCTTCAACCTCATTATCTCTCATAACATTTCTAGGAGGTCTATTTCTTTGCACCAGTTTATGACCACCTTAGACTCCCGAAAAAACCTAGAGAGTAACATTTTTTTGAATAGCTAGAATCATGCTAGTTTGAGAGCCATAAGCTCTGCTTGGTTGTTGGAATTAGGGCCAATAGTTGCAGCAAATTGAAACCAAACTTGGTCATTGAGATACAATATGCCACCAGTGCCCCTATAGGAGGATTTCCTTGAAAGGCACCATCAAAAAACAACCAGGGAAGATTTCTGTTGATCGGTTCCACCTCAATCACCCTTGTTCTGGTTGATGCATCGTCTTATGGAAATTCCTATTAGCAAAAAGAACATGATACAAATGAATGGCCTCAAAAATAGCTAATTTCTTGGCTATCCATATCCCCCATATGACTTGAATAGGAAGGGCATAATAATCCTTGAAATCCCCATTATTAGACCAATGTACAAGGGCCTCCTCTAGGGAGGCACCATACCATAAAGGGAAGTATGCATACCATTGAAGCATGATCCCACATTATAGAAATATAAGAGCAAGAGATAAAAACAAGTTCAACACTATTGATACACGAAAGACATAGAGAGCATCTACTCAGACCTTGCAAAATTTTCTACAGCAACAATGTAATGTCCCCAAATTTTGCTAAGGGCCACTCCATTGGACTAGGGGATGCAATGGCCTGATTCACTTGGTAAATTCATGGACTAGGGGATGCAATGGTAGCCAAGAATATTAATAAGTCATACCAGAGAGTTCATTCACGACAATTGACATGTCTTACAATTGAGAAATCTTCTTCTTCTCACTTTGTTCCTGATAAGGGGGAATGAACTATCATAAACAAGTGGGTGACAACAAGTGAGCTTGATCCATAGCCAGATTCAGATGCTATAGTCAGAGTTGTATCCTAAAGAAAAACCCCCCAGAGAAGTCACAAGTTTGTGGTATTCTATGTCTAGTTCTGACACTCATAACCACATGAGGTTTCAGATTGACATTGTGTCTAGTTCTAACACTTTGATATATATTTCCTTCATTCTCCTCGCATTGTTCCTGACATTAGGGATGATGAACAATAAAAAACAAGTGAGAGAGAACAAGCGAGCCTGCATCAAATCTAGAGCCTTGATCTTGCCAAATTCAAAGCTATAGCTAGAGCCAAAGCTAGATCCATGACTATCCATTTAGTAGAATATTGCACCGGATTCTACTAACCTTTCAAAATGTCATAGAGGACCTCTAAGCGAGAGTTTTCACCAAGTGCTAGAGTTTGTGATCAACATAAAACCACTTATTTAGTAGAATATAGACAACTTCTACTAGCCTTTTGGAACATTCCAGGATCCTCTGAGCCTTCAAGCCAAGTTCCAGAGTATGTGGTCAACGTTAAACCACCTTCATGGTTCATGATTTTATAGCTGATAAGATTAAGATTTTGTGGTCAGCTGAAACCACCCACGTAGTAGAAGACTTCAGTTTATTCTATCCCCCTTTGGTTGGTGGATAACCAAAACCACCACTTCAAAGAACACTTGTACTTAGCAGGAGAAGTTGGATTTTGCTAATTTGCTTGGCATAGTCAGTTTGCTAAGCCTTTTATTCAGCTCTCTTTTCTTGTACTCATATCCACTCCTTCGTATTAAGGGGGAGCTTGTTGGAATCTAATCCATTAGGGTTAGTGAAAGGTCATTGGGAAGTCCAACAGACCTATTGGAAGATGCAACCAAGAGGCATTCTCATGTATATATTGTATTTGATTAATGAGAATGATTGTGCTTCACTCCTATTCAGCTTGTCTTGGTGTTCGTGATTCATGGTGTATTTTGCTTTGTACTTTCCAATTGTCTATCTACCCCGAGAGGCACCTAACATATATCTTGTTTGTTTTATGATGAATTATTCATTTCTATCTATTGCTTGCTTTTCTATAACTATGCTTCAAGAAAATTCTACTATATGATTAATTTACTAGATTGATACTTAATAGACTCTAGAAGGAATATGAAATCAAACAAGGTAAACTACTAGCTATGACACTCCCCTTGCTACATGTCTTGTTATTCAAGGATATTGACTAGTACTAGCTATGCATCTTTATTATCATTTGGCTCCTTGGCTCGCTATGAATAATCATAAAAATATAGCTTGGTTTTATAGCTTGGATAGCTTATTCGCTTCTAGTTATCCCTTTAATACGAGTACTCCTACTCTAGGGGATCCCTATGCTTACTATGCTGATGGTACCAAACAAACTATGGTTAGAACACTAACTTCTTCCAATCCTTCTCTCCCCATGTGGTAGTAGCTACCTAGTCATACAGAACATTAACCAACTTATTAAATAATTATTTCTTTAGTCATCGAAAAACAAACACTAAAGGTAGGGACTTGTTGCTTTGCAACTCATCTTGTTTCCCAAAGAAATATGAAAGTAGAATTTACATAGAGACTAGGAATCTCGTGAATAATGAGACATAATCGTTAGTTGCATACAAGGATTCTAGTCTCTTAAGGATAATGGTGTAAGGAAAGAAATGATAGAGGGTATTTGTCTATAATTATTCAGATTATTCCTTATTCGTTCGTCATCATCTCAAAACCCTCACTTTTCTTGTCTCATATTTAGCATTAAGGTTGAAGTAAAAGAGATTTTTTTTTCAAGTCTTGCTCATTCACAATGAAAAGGCATACTCTCTTCCTTATTCATAATCATCTCAAGACTCTCACTTTTCTTGTCTTATATTTAGCATTGAGGCTAAAGTAAAAAAGAGAAAAAATATTTTTTTTTCAAGTCTTTCTCATTCACAATGACAAGGCATACTCTTTAACTAAAGAGAGAGAGAGAGAGAGAGAGAGAGCACCAAATTATTTTATTCAAACAAAAAGGGGCGCCTTTTCATCACCCCTTCCATGATAAAATCACTCATTTACACATTGTCATGAGGGTGATCAACATAAGTCTTATCACACAAGTATGCTAGTAAATTAAGTTATTTCCCATAACTTCTCTACTTTCTCGATGCTTCCCTTCCTTGGCGTTAAGGTTTTT
The DNA here is from genome assembly GCA_001517045.1 of Pseudotsuga menziesii. Classification (NCBI taxonomy): domain Eukaryota; kingdom Viridiplantae; phylum Streptophyta; class Pinopsida; order Pinales; family Pinaceae; genus Pseudotsuga; species Pseudotsuga menziesii. The sequence goes on along the minus strand of LPNX010077982.1, from coordinate 67,719 downwards.
CAATTGTGAGATGACATGGCCTTGTTATGTGTGTGGTTTCTTGGAAACATAGGTTGATTTCAAGCATCACCCAGGTTCCTTCTGTTCATGGTGCTTTCATTCTCTTTAAGTGCTCACCCTATATAAGGGAAACCATGGCTCACAGGAAAATGTGTGTGTGGTGTGAGCCGATTGATGAGAAGTGTAATGTTAAAAGATCTGAGCATGAAATGCAGAGGTAGAGAGGATGGTTGCATATCCTAACTGTTAATGTAGGAAATGACACGAGGATTGGTAGGACATATTGATAATTGAAATACATGAACTACATAGCTATGTCCTAGAGACCAAAATTTCGTTGAACCAACTTGTTATGGAGAGAAAATTCCTATGTCTTGGGGGTACCACAACAGACAACTTGACACCAAAAATCAATATTTTCCCAATATCCAAGAGAAACCAAACATCTAACACTAAGGGATACCAAATCCTACCTTGTTTCAGACGATTGAAGTAGATCCCCGTTGAGCTTTTCCAATTCACGCTTGCATTAGCAATTTGCTCTCAACAACAACAAACAAGAAAAGCATGCTCTATAATAATGTGTTAGACCTACTCTAGCATATATATTCAACAATGTATAAGCAATTAAATACATCCACAGATTCAACATTCATATTCAAATGCACATAATTGGACAGGAAAAGATATATCTATTAATAAAACCAGAGATTATAATAGTGATAACCTCTGTCGGCACATCTATGAACCGGAGAAACCGAGTCCTCCACCTGGGCCTCCACCACCTCAATCCTCCATCTCTCGATAGCAATCTCAAAAAGTAAAGGCAAGCTTGGGAAGAACACAAAGTGATCCAAAGGGACAAAGGAATGCAGACTCAAGTATAAGCAAATTGAGGCAACACTGGACTATAGTTTCTTTACTCTTCAATTCCTCTCCTTCAAATTATCCAAGGGGTTCCTTTTATAACACTCCAAAAGGGTAACCGGGAGAGTCGAATCTGAGCGATCTCAAGGCATATGGAAGGAAAAGAGTCAGGATCTTCAGACTCATATGAGGAAAACTCCAAAAATATTTGGATTTATGCACACATCCTGATGTACATGGGTTTGAGGTCAAAAGTTGTGTGCACACGCGAGTATGGGTTTAAAAGTTGCGTACAACAATAAACATGTGCTTTGTAGGGATGATCTTGGAATATCAAAGTATAGTATAAGTCCATGGGGTCTAAAGAGTCTGCAGAGGGATAGGGAAAGCCATAAATATGTGATCAAACATGTGTCGTAAAATAAGCTATAACATATGCTCCCTAATGTGTGAAGTCAGAGGGGTAACATGATGGTTGAAATACATTATAAAATCCATCCCAGAAGTGGAGTAATGAAGACCCAGGTGGAAGAGCCAACCACTCATCAGTACAATACAATAATCAATCTCTTCCCGTGACTGCAAATACATATAGCAGTCCCGGATACATAAGAGTACAATGGCCATGAATATGCATGATATATAAAATGTGACATTTGTGGTCATCTGCATGTACAATATACAATAGATCAGAATCTCCAAAGTGGATGATTATATACAATGGATCAAGATCTCCATAGTTGTTGAAGATACACAACGGATCAAGATCTTCATAGTGGATGAAGATATATGATATACACTGGAATCAAATCACAAGAGCTGATATCTCATGAACAGTGGCACGATCAAGGAGGTAGCATATATGGAATGCCACCAAGCTGGAAGGTCTTCTACACAAACTGATATGAGTACATGTCCTACTATGGAAATAAATGTGTCGAGGTCGAACATAGTAGTCCATCATCTTATTACTAGTCATTGATGTATACCGTTAACAGATGCAGGATTACCCACTGATAATGAAAATGGGAATCAAGGTACCAAGTGTAATCTAACAAGTGTGAATAGATGTGTTGAGGTCAAACACTTTGAAGAATCCATCGATTAGGGGACATTGGTGTATTCCCAAAATTGTCGATGGCGAGAGAACCTACCAATGATGACTGTAAGTCTCAAGGCACTCAAAAAAATATAGACTCCTATTCCAGAATAAATGATCTGAAGTCGATGGAATGGAATTCGCTGGAAGGTGGGCATTAAGGCATCCCCTATCAACCAAAATGAGGTACTCAACAACGCTGTATAATGTGGAATAACTCGAACAAGATGTTCACGAACCAGTAATAGTACCGGGAATGGCCAACATGCAAAGTCAAGATAACTGAGGAATGGCTGACACAGGCTTCAACTTCCTTCAAACAAGAGCATAAGGTGAATGGTGACTGAAGGTAGACAACATGGACTCAATATGCAAACTGGGACATCTCTGTGACACAAGAGGCATCGACAGAGGCTCCATAGGGACTGGAAGCTTAACCAATTGGTGGACATAAAATCAAAGTAACGAGTACAACTCCTATAGTCAAACTAATAACCCAACCAACGTATGTGATATACAGTGCTCTGTTCGAAGGCGACACGGCTCGACTGCTGCCAAGTATAACATCTTTTCCTGTCCGACTTTTTATTTTTATTTTTATTTTTTTGGAATTTTTCAAATATTTTGAAAAGCTTGAAAAATAATAAAAGTGCTTTTTAGTACAAAGCTAGGAGGAGATGAGTGTAAGGGGCAGGCAAGATAGTTCCAAGCAGTGGAACATACCTATGCTCAATGCAAGGAAACAATGTGCAGGATAACGACACTCGGGGGAAGGTCTCCTCCCGGTAAAGGGGTGATCAAGATGCAAGAGATATGTAGAAGGTTATGCTTGGCTAGACATGAGACAAACTCAGGAAATAAGGCTGATAACTGAAATTCAAGGAGTTGACATAAAGCTCAAGAAGGCAAGAAAAACCCATAAAATGCAATTACAACTTGATATATACCAGGGAGTCCCTATGGGGAAAAACCAACATAAAGTTCAAGAGGAGTATGAAGCTCTTGCTCAAAGACATGGCGGGACTAAAAAGGGATTCCCACAATCTAAAGGAGAAATGTCAGTATGGGCACCAAATGCAATATAGGATCTAACTAAGGTACCCATGTATAGGAAAGCTCTACCATTCACATAACGCCGCTTCTAAGAGTAGCATGAAGGTTCCGTGGCATCATGGAATGGGTTCGTACCTAAGGATAAGATGAAATGGTCATAGGTCATACAAAATGCAGGTGGATGTGAAATCCTAACCTATATTCCAGTTCAGACATTATACTTGTGATAAGCATGAACAAGTCAAAATCTTAGAGAGAGTGTACAAAAAACAGACCCTACATGACAATAATATTAGCCCAAAACAACTAGAAACAATCAGTAAAGTGTCCAAGCTATAGGATATAGTGAGGGTTGATCATGACAGCTACATTCAAAGGAAACAATGCGGTGGACGATGGGACATAAGAAGGAATGTAAGGTGTAGACCCAACGTTCACGTATCCACAACCACCCCCGTGAGGGTGAACACCAGTGTTAAGACCGGATGAAGGGAGTGCAAATCCTTCGCAAATGGAGTAGAGGATGGAATATGACCACACCCAAATCTATGAGCAAGATAAGAGGTCGTGGTGACCCCCAGTCCAACACCAGGGTACGCACTAGGAACTGGAGTGGGTGACGAGCTACTTGTAGTGATATCAGGCATGCCAAACATAAAAGGAACTGAACTCAAGAGAACATAAATATACTCAAGTAACCGCGATCTCTAAAGCACACTAGTGCACAAAGAGCACACTCCTAAGAGAATCTACAACCACAATGCAAGCAAACCAAGGGGAGGATATGTGAGCTCTCGAATGCAGCAGGTATGCCTCGCCTAGGAGAGGCTTGATACTCCCATACACTACAAGCGGAGGTATGTCACCAATTACACTTCTTTTCAGATATACTTCTTTTTGGATATACTTCGGTCGGATATACTTCTTTTCCAACAACTCTTGCAGTTGCATCTTCAACTCTAGCATCTCCAGTGTACTCATCCTGTAGGGTGCCTTGGAAACTGGTGTTGCTCCTGGGACAAGTTCAATAGTGAATTCAATGTCTCTCTTGGGAGGAAGCCCTGGAATCTCATCAGGAAACACATCCCCAAATTCCTGTAACACCCGATAGTCCTCCAACCTCGAAGTTTCATCTCCTGATGTCTCCAAAATATGAGTTGCATACAACTAGCAACCATTCCTACAGAAATTCTTTAACTGCATTGCTGAAACTTGTCATACTGAAATCACCTTTGGAATACCTTTCACAACTACTAGGTTCCCTTCTTCATTCACACATTCAAAAGTCTTATTGTAGTAGTCAAGCTTTACCTTGTGAGCTTCTAACCAATCCATTCCAATGAGAACATCATAGGAACCAAGCGGTAGAACATTTAGATCTACACAAGTGACCAATCCATCCATGACCAATGGACATTTCTCTACCACTTCACTGACATTTCTCTTAGTTCCAGTGGCTAGCTGGACTAACCAAGAGTTCCTATGCTTTACCTTCTTAAAAGCACAAATCTCCACTACTCTAGGAGTAATGTAACTATGAGTAGAACCAGGGTCAATCAAAATAGAAACAGATTGCTCAATAATATTACCTGCTACTTCAACCACAGTTGACTGGTGATCTGCTTGGCAGTCCTCCAGTGATGCATAAATCCTAGGGACTGCCCTTGCTACTTGACCCACTGTTTCTGCTTCTTGAATGTTATAACTCGGTCTTGCACTCTCATTCTCGAGTAGACAATTCCTGCGCATGTGGGGTCCTCCACATTTCTAGCATTGAAGTGGTCCTCTATTCTGTTGTGGATCCTTAGGCTTTTCTCCTGTCACTCCAACTGGCTTATTCGCAGCTTGGGATGGCTGCTTCTGCTGATTCCTGAAGTTAGAAGGTTTGAAACCTTTCTTTCTTTGGTCAAACTTCTCATTCTTCTTGTCCTTCCATGCCTTATGGTAATCCGGCTTACCTTTGCTTTACTCATAGCAATACTTAGCCTTCCTTATTGCTTCTTCAAGATTTCTAGGTTCATAAAACTCGATTCTATCTTTGTAAGACTGAGGTAATCCACTCAGAAAACGCTGGACCTTCACTTTTTCATCTCTGATGTATCGGACATACCTCAACAAATCCAAAAACTTATTTGCATATTCTTCCATGGTCCACTGTCCCAATCTCAGCTCATGGAACTCCTTAATCTTGTCATCATAATATCTGTTAGAGAGGTATTTCTGCTTGAAATACTTCTTGAACTGTTTCCACTTAAGTCTTCGTTCACTGATCCTCTTTACTTGCTTGAAGTGTTCCCACCAAATGGATGCTCTCCCATTCAAATTGAATATGGAAACTCTTGCCTTCATGTTTCCTGAATAATCATGCACTTGAAAGTACTTCTTTATCCCAAGAAGCCAAGCTTCAGCCTCTTGTCCAGTCTTTACCTCACCATCAAATGTAGGAGGTTTAGCTTTCTTAAATTCATCCCGAGAGCGATCCCTATGGTGTCTCTTTCTTTTCCTTTTATGAGAAGAAGAACTAGAATCCCCTCTGGATTCTTCAGAATCAGATGATCCACTAGAAGTCCTTCTCCTTCTCCTAGTACTGCTCTTACTGATTTCTGGTCTTACTGTACCTCATATAGAGTCTATCTTTCTTTGCAAGTCTATCAAACTCCGCAACATTGCAACGTTCAACTGATGCTGCTTTTCCTGGGCTTTGATCAAGCTTCTCATGGTGTCTGCAACCTTGGACGGTGTCCCCTGGAATCTCCTTCCATTAGACTCTATGTCATCATTTCCATTACGGACATTTTCTCCCATGGCATCTTCTGCTCGCTCGTAAGAATCCTGAGCATCATACCCATCATGGGTTCTCATGGCTGAACCACCTTTGGATTTACCACACCGTTCTCTCTGGAGTACTGCTCTTGAAAGTTATCTAAAGTTCTGCAAATGTGTTCATAGCAAATTGTTAAATGCATAATATTAATGTAAATCAAAATTACTTACCTTTTCTTTTGGAACTCATAAAACAACAATTATGCTAAAACATAGAATTTTCTCTATTTCATATTCAGCTCTGTAATCCACTGACATTCCGCTGAAATCTGCTAAAACAGTTAGAATTTGCTGAGAAAATTTCCACTTCGAAAAAGACAAAGTTTCCTTCTCTTCATCGGGTCTCTTCTGCACAAATTTTTCGGCGTTTCGGTGGGAAAATCGCCAAACTTCCGATCTGCATCGGTGACGCGGAGGACTGTTCACCTATTTCCTTCCGTTGTATCGGATCCGCATCCAACTCTCCGAACCTAATCGGCGATGAAACCAACCTATGTGCTGCATCGATAGTCAGGTGTCTTGTGCATCGGGAGGTTAGTCATCTCGGCTTCCACAACGGCGGAAAGTGTTTTTAGTTCGGCTTCCGCGGGAAAATGTCTAGACTTTCGATCGACGATGTCAATGACTATTCTCCTTAAGTCTTTTGTAGCCGTAAGTCTATCGGTGGTCGGAAGCACTAGCTGCTGCGAGGTCAGAGGGCTAGTTGACTAAGCAACTGCAACAGCGAGTCCCCTTCATTGAACTTCATTCGATCGGCGATCCGATCCACAATACATTTACGACGACCCTATACTTAAAACAAATTTTCAAATTTTCTTGTCATCGGCCGGCGGAAGTACTAATCACTGTGGCATCGACGGTTGAAGCCTCTATCCGTCGAAAGGATAGTTCACTAGCTAGCCACAACGACGGACGTTCAATCCATTAGCTTCCGCCGATCCAAACAGCTAACAGCCGCCGATCACCGATGGCCTCAACACTTAGACAATTTTTGAAAATTTCTTCTTCTGTCGGTGAAAGCTTTCTCTATCTTCCGCTGACTCTGTCAGCTCCATAATCCACTAACACCTCGGCATCGACGAGTGGAAGACTAAAGCATCGGCGAGTTAGTTCGTTCAGCAGCCGCAACAACGGCTCATCATCTTCGATCCTCTCTTGATCGATGAACTGATTTTGACCGGCATCGGCAGTTGGAGCTTCTCCACATTGGAAGACTAGTGCTCTAGGCTTCCGCAACGATGGATGCATGAAACACTATCTTCTTCTGATAGCCGACGATTTCGGCCCTTAGAAAAATTTTAAACTTTCTTTCTTTACGGCGTCGACAGTCGGAGGCCTTACCCGCCAGACGCGTAGTTGTCTAGCCATTCGCAACGACGGGTGCTCGATCAACTATTTTCCGCTGACGTCCATCGACGGTCAGAACAACAAACTTTCGTTGGTGCCAAAAGTCAATATCGGGTGTTTTTTCCACTTCATCGAGCTGGTGTTTCGGCGATCTTCGACTGATCTTTTCCGAAACTGCGGCTCCCACATCCACTAAGTTCCACCGACGGCCGACAAGAACTTAGAAAATTTTTCGCAATTTTCTTCCAACTGTCCTCCGTCGAGTGTGCTTCCACCTAGCTCTCTGCTGCATCGGAATTCCTTCCCACTAAGTGTTTCGATGAACCGACAGTTCAAACACTTAGACACATTTTTTTGTTGTGGAAGTTTGCTGTCATAAACTTCTAATATTTGCTAGGCAGAAAGAAATCTTGCCTCTGTCACTGCATCTTTCATGGCTCATTCAGGCCCATGCTGCAACATGAGCTCTGATACCACACTATAACGTCCCTGACCCTCCGACCGACGAAGAGGATGCTACCATGGCCTTAACCATCCGGGAAACCAGCCCCATGAACATGTGCATTAACAAAATGTTGAAACAAAATGCATTGAAGTAGAACATACATAGATACAATTATTTGTCATACACAGTGGAAGCAACATACGTTCATACAAGCATTCAACATGTTCATCATAATCATTAATAGTAAATAGGATTGCAGAAGTAAAGTAGACAAGATTACTTATCTTATAAAGAACTCGTTCTGCAACCAGCTACGTCGCTGCAACATTCCACCCAACCATAGGCCAGTGTGCTCCTTAATCTCTCAGCAACGCTGCCACCCCCGAGCTGGGCATGCTTCTCCAAGGAATAAGTAACAAGCAGGCTTACACATAGCCAATAATACACAAAACACAACCAAGCCAACACAGTTGGGTTTATCAGGCCATCAACAAGACAACCAAGCCAACATGGTCAGGTTTATCAGGCTATCCAGGAGTTGGGAAAGGCTAAATTCTAAGCTGGTGAGCTCATTACAGAGCTAGAAACACCTACACCAAAAATAGCCTGACTTCTAAGACACCCACACACACCAACACAAGGAATCAGTCCCTTCTCCGCTACACAGTCCCTCAGGCCCTGACTTCCCTTCCAGTGATATTCAGGGGTTGTGGAGAAGAAATACATCCCTCTAGCTCTGTTTGTGTGGTTTCCAAATGCACCAGGTTTATCAAGCAACCCAAGCCCCCATCCCTGCTCCCAACACAGTCCGAAGACCAACCATTGCACACATGTAATCAATCAGCAGTTACAGCTTAAACAGGGAAAACAACTCCTGAGTCGTTCTTGACCCTATCGTGGCCAAAACGACTCCCAAGCAAATTACAACAGTGCCAAAACATATCAGTAAACACAACTCACAACATGGGGAAACAACAGTTTGTCCTGGACAACGAAGCCACCAGGAGAACTTACACAAACCACACTGGGGAAGAAAATACAGTCTCCAAACCTGTGCGTGAGGGAAACTTGCACCAGACCCTAAAATACAGAGGGAAAACACACCAGATTCCACTCTGTAAAAAAATGTGAATGACAACCGATAAGCGGCTCCCCTCCTGGCTGTGTGAGATCAAACAGAAAAGATACCTGTGCGTGAGAATGAACCGACTACCGTCCCTGTGTGAGGATGAGCAGACAATGGAGAGAATGGCGTAGTTGAAAGTGCATGAGTGTTTCAGCACCATCGTGGAGAGAGTGGAAAGCCTAGAGAGTTTTCTTCCTTTTCCCAACATGAGGTTCCATTGCTGGTGGAGTGTGTGGGTGGGCAAGGACTGACAATCCTGCCACCCCCACTCCCAAACAATAACTGCCTCAACTACTCAGCAGAACGTTTAATGGTGGTGGTTGGATAAAACAAGGAAAGATGGGAAAATCAAAACAGGGTGGTGACACATGGATTTTCTCTCATGGCTCAAGGTTTGACATCCCCCCCTTATCCTTGTGAAAATCACGCCCCTTCTCAATTTAGTTGCTGCGAACATAGCTGGTTGGGGTTCATTTTAATTAAAGATGCATATTTACATGATGACAAAACTTGATGTGTATGCCGCATGCCCCGATATACCATCGGTGACAATTTCAACCTAAAACATAGCATAACTAATCGATGGTGGGGCCTTGGCCTTTAGCTCTGCACCATGATTATTTGCAATATATACATCATATACATCTAGTGCAACGGGGTTAAAACTGGGGTGTTACAGTATGGGTTTAAAAATCGCGTACAACAATAAACATGTGTTTTCTAGGGATGATCTTGGAACATCAATGATCTAGGAGGATATTGGTGGCCACCCACCTATTCCTCTTGGACCCCCACCTTTGTTTCTTTCCGTTTTCCAGTTTCCTTACTTGTAGCACAATTTACTATTTTTTGTAGTTTTCGGGTCCTAAACTTTCGTAGCCGTTTTGAGGCCCTAAATGACGTTTTTTTCGGCATTGAATGGTCGAGCAAATATGAGTCCGTTTTGGATTCGATATTTGTTGTTTATGGATGTATTCCTTAAACAGATCTTTCTAACGATGTATCATGCGCGTTAAACGGTGGTAGTAGGCTAAAGTTACGACCTCGGGAAATTCATGTACCAAGTTACCCAACGGGGCCCACATTCTGGCGTTTCACCTCCTAGGGTTAGGTTTTTGGATGTGTAGGGTTTCCATTGTTTCTCAATAATATATAGGCCTTCGAGCCTCATTGTAACATAGAGTTCAGAGGCATGTAGCCGCCACATCTCTTCTCAGGGATACGCTACCAGCACTCTAGCTAGTTTATTTCCATTCTGTATGTAAACAAGTTTCAGTTATTGATTAATGAAATGAAGTGTTATTTCCGCTGCATATTTGTTTCTATGGTTATTTGTGTATTCTGTTGCATTCCTGCATAAATTTGGATCAGTGATATCAGAGCAATATGTTCTTTCTCGATCCTTCTTTGCATGTCCCTAATGAGGGCGGGGTATAAAGAGTTAGGGCTCAATCTGGTTGAACCTTTGCAAGATCAGCCTCGCAAATCTCGACGGCCACCCATGGGGGATGAAAATAAAGACGAGGGCACAGAAGATCCATTCAAAATGTTTCTCGAGGAGGCCCTTAAAAAACAAAGGAATGCGATGATGGATAACTTCGCCCAGATCCTTCAATGACTTCCCACTGGCGGCGCATCTGCATCTAGCAGCCACTCTGGACGCGGAACCCCTTTTAAGGTACAAGTAAACTTTGACATTCCCATATTTTATGGCCGAATAGATGCAGATGCCGTAGATAGATGGTTGAAATATTTCTTGGTTCATGACTTTTCTGACTAGGAGAATATTACTTTTTCTCTACTCAAAGCCGCCCCCCATGTCAAGGACTGGTGGGAAACCTACTATGAGAGAAAGGATGAGGAGGAACCCTCTCTGTTCTTGGCTGTACCCACTTGGAATTCTTTCCAAGATTCCATAAAGGGATAGTATTATCCGGTGGGGAGCTATGAGGGCAAGTACATACAATGGACTACTCTGTGGCAACAAAGAGATCAAGATGTGCATGAGCCGATGAATCTGTTCCATACCCTGCGCACCAAGTTGGGTATTAAAGATTCAGAGAAACATTTGGTGCTAAAGTACCGCAGTTTTCTGCACAGATACATTCAGGAGGAAATGGAGTTCCTGGACATCTCGTCGCTTGGTATGACATATCGGTATGCTACCAAAATTGAGCAAAAATTCAAACAGAAAAAGCGAGACTTTGGATCTGTGAATCAGAAGCAAGGGAAAGGTGTCCCCAAACCGCAGAACCAAGGACACAACCAAGGCATGGTGACTCAAGAAAACTTGCCAAAGCCGCAAGCAAAGAGCAACACTGCAAAGCCGAAGAAGGAAGCGGGAAAGTGGTGCGAGTTCCATAAGAGCCCCACTCACAACACTAGTGAGTGTCGGGCCAAGCAGTCACTGGTGGCTGAGATAAAGGCTTCTGAATCAGATGCATACTTTGACACTGAATCAGAACCCGAGAAGGGGAATGACAGAGGGAAGAATATTATCGATGCAGATCCCAACTCCACCGTTGTCACCATGAAGATCCAAAAGGAAGAGCTAGAAGATTCAGTGGAGGAGGAGCGTCTTTTCCACTCCCAGATGTGGGTAAAGGGTTCCCCGCTACAGTTAATTGTCGACAGTGGGAGCCAAAAGAACCTGATTTTAGCAGAGGTCGTGAAGCGGTTGGGTTTGCCGACCACAACACACCCACACCCGTACACCATCAGGTGACTTCACTAAGGATAAGATCTTTGCGTCAGCTAACAGTGCCGCCTTCCCTACAACATCAAGCCCTTCATCGATGAGGTATTATGTGATATTGCTCCTCTTGATGTTTGTGAGGTATTATTAGGTCAACCATACTTATGGAAGCGACATGCTGTGTATGAGTCCCGCCCTCGCGCTGTTATTATTACTTTGGGAAATAATTTGTACAGGATACCAGAGGTACCACCTCCTGCCACTATATCTTTGGTTACTGCAAAACAATGCTGTAAGCTCATTTCCAAAACCGATAAGTTTGTTTTCTTGACGATCCGCCATCAGGGAAAGAAGAAGATCATGGCAACAACCTCCAGACAGGGCCCCTCCACACGACAACAACAAATGGACAAGGTTATGGAGGAGTACTGGGACATAGTCACCTGACCCATCGGGGTGCCTCTCCACTGTCAAGTCAAGCACCCCATCGATCTAACCCCAGGTGCACCACTGCCCAATGGACCAATATATCGACGCTCTGTTCTAGAGAATGATGAAATCAAGAGGAAAATTTAGGAGCTACTGCAGAAGGGTCACATCCGGCCAAGTTCATCGCCATGTGGGAGCCCGATCGTATTGGTACAGAAGAAGGATGGGACTTGGAGACTTTGTATTGACTATCGAGCGCTGAACAAGATCACTGTCCAGAATAGGTACCCGATCCCACGGATTGATGACCTCCTGGACCATCTTGAAGAGGCAAAATATTTTAGGAAGATCGACTTAAAGTCCGGCTATCACCAGGTACCGATCGAACTGATCGATGTGTGGAAGACCGACTTCAAAGCCAAGGAGGACCTTTTTGAATGGTTGGTTATGCATTTCGGGCTGACGAATGCTCCTGCAAACTTCATGAGACTGATGGACGACATCTTGCGGCCATTCAGCAACTCATTTGTAGTAGTGTACTTGGATGACATCCTGATCTTCAGTTAGACTTGGGAAGAGCACCTCCACCACATCCGACAGGTCCTCCAAACATTGCAGCAGCACAAGTTATGTGCCAATTTGGACAATTTCACTTTTGGTATGACCCAGGTTCAGTATCTGGGATACAATATTGATGAGTGGGGGGTACATGTGGATCCAACCAAGATCCAAGTCATTCAGGATTGGCTAGCCCCAACTACTCTAACAGAGCTTCGCAGCTTTCTGGGCCTTGCTAATTTCTACCGCAGGTTCGTGTTGGGATTCTCTCATATCACTTGGCCCTTGAGTCAAGTCACCAAGGGAGGAGCGAAAGCAAAATTATTTTTTTCGGAAACTCAGCAGAAGGCGCTTGTTGAATTGAAACATCGCCTCTGTTGTGCCCCAGTGCTCACATTACCAGACTTGCAAAAACCATTTGAGATCTAGACAGATGCCTCTGACTATGCTATTGGGGTAGTCCTTACTCAACAAGGGCATCCAGTGGCATATCACAGTGAGACACTGTCTGACATATTCTGCAAATATCCCACTTATGACAAAGAGATGTATTCCATTGTACAAGCTTTCCAACAATGGAAGCATTACGTTTTGGGGAAGGAAACGATCATCCACATAGACTACCGACCCCTGCAGTTCATGCAGACACAAGGGAAGTTACAGAATGATCGCCATCAGAAGTGGTCCACATATATATAACAGTTTCATTTGAACATCAAGTACAAGAAGGGAAGCACCAATAATGTTGCAGACTGCCTCAGCCGACCACCGATCGTGGCAATAAAGACCATGCTCAACTCTTGTGGGCACGAGACTTCTGATTGGCCGCTTCTCTCCAAGAGTGATCCAAAATTCAGCCACACATACCAGATGCTCTTGGAGGGAAACCAAGTTCCAAAATTTCACCTCCAGGATGTACTACTATGTCACATGGGACACCTTTGTGTTCCTTCAAGCAAGCGTGCCAAGATGATTTGGGAAGCGCACTATAGTCGGGTCGTTGGGCATTTCGGGGTCGAGAAAACAATGGCAGTACTGCAAAAGTATTTCTATTGGCTGAACCTTCGACAGGACGTCGGGAATTACATCCGATCCTGCACTTCCTGTGCCATTGCCAAACCATCCATCAAGAAGCAAGGCCTCTATACTCCGTTGCCTACCCCTAGTCAACCTTGGGAATCCATCTCCATGGATTACATGTCAAGCCTTCCTTCTACTAAGCATGACAACGACTGTGTGTTTGTCGTCGTTGACAGATTCTCAAATATGGCCATAATGGTGACCTACAAGAAGAATATCACAGCAGAAGCCACTGCTAAACTCTTCTTTGAACGAGTGTGGGTACACTTTGGGATCCCACAGTCTATAATCTCAGACCAAGACAACAGGTTCCTTAGTACATTCTGGTCTAGCCTATGGTCAATACTAGACACCAAGCTCACAAAGTCCACAACTTTCCATCCCCAGACTGATGGCCAGACAGAGGTTGTCAACAGGATGATCGTACACATTTTGTGCATGTACAACTCAAAGCATCCACGCACATGGGATGAGAGCCTCCCTTATGTACAACACAACTATAACCGGGCCCTCCACAACTCAACCAACCACAGCCCCTTTCAGGTGGGCTTGGGATTCCAGCCACTATGTCCCATTGACGTAGCTATGACATTTGCAGCTACTCAGGCTGATTCAGCTCATATCCAGTGTGAAGTTTCCAAGGAAAACAACTTCATTGAGCGTATTCAGCACATTCACCAATAGGTTCATGAAATATTGGACAGATCCAATTCTAAGTACAAGTAGCGACATGATCAGCATCGGGTGCAACACAACTTCTAGGTGGGCGACAAAGTGTGGCTACATTTGCAGAAGGAGCGCCTCGCTAGACCCCACCGCAAGCTTCACCCGCTCTGATATGGGCCATACACCATCACCAAGGCTGTCAGGGACAATGCCTTCAAGCTCAGTATTCCACCATTCCTTGGCCTACACCCAGTGTTCAATGTGGACCGCCTTCGGCCCTACTTTCCACCTATACTGGACACATCAGACGTGGCAAAACAACTCACACCAACAGAGTTAAACCCCGACTGCATGGAACAAGCCACAACTGATTGAATTATGGACACACAGATCAAGAACACCCATCAGCAGAAGATCCAAATATATCGAGTTGTCAAAGTAGGCCAACTCCTTCACCAGGGAAAGTGGCTCACCAGGGACCAAATTCAACAGAAGTTTCCTCATCTCATGGCAGAACTCAACGCAATGGGGACCATTGCTTCCTAAGGGGGGAGGAATGATTCAGGAGGATATTGGTGGCCACCCACCTATTCCTCTTGGACCCCCACCATTGTTTCTTTCCGTTTTCTAGTTTCCTTAATTGTAGCACAATTTACTATTTTTGGCAGTTTTCAGGTCCTAAACTTTCGGAGCCGTTTTGAGGCCCTAAACGACGTTTTTTCGGCATCGAATTGTCCGACAAATATGAGTTTGTTTTGAACTTGTTATTTTCCATTTATGGATGTATTCCTTAAACAGATATTTCTAACGATCTATCATGCGCGCCAAACGAAGGTAGTAGGCTAGAGTTATAACCCCGAGAAATTGATGTACCAAGTTACCCAACAAGGCCCACATTCTGGCGTTTTACCTCCTAGGGTTAGGTTTTTGTATGTGTATGGTTTCTATTGTTTAGGCCTTCGAGCCTCATTGTAACATAGAGTTTAGAGGCATGTAGCCGCCACATCTCTTCTCAGAGATAAGCTACTAGCACTCTAGCTAGTTTATTTCCATTATGTATGTAAACAAGTTTTAGTTATTGATTAATGAAATAAAGTGTTATTTTCGCTGCATATTTGTTTATAGGGTTATTTGTGTATTCTATTGCGTTCCTGCATAAATCTGGATCAATCAAAGTATAATATAAGTCCATGGGGTCTAAAGAGTCCATAGAGGGACAGGGAAGGCCATAAATATGTGATCAACCATGTGTGGTAAAATAAGCTATAACAGATGCTCCCTAATGTGTGAGGTTAGAGGGGTAACATGATGGTCGAAATACATTATAAAATTCATCTCGGAAGTGGAGTAATGAAGACCCAGGTGGAAGAGCCAACCACTCATCAGTACAATACAATAATCAATCTTTGCCCGTGACTGCAAATACATATAGCAGTCCCAGATACATAAGAGTACAATGGCCATGAATATGCATGATATATAAAATGTGACATTTGTGGTCATCTCCACGTACAATATACAATAGATCAGAATCTCCAAAGATGATGATTATATACAATGGATCAAGATCTCCATAGTTGTTGAAGATACACAATGGATCAAGATCTTCATAGTGGATGAAGATATATGATATACACTGGAATAAAATCACAAAAGCTGATATCTCATGAACAGTGGCATGATCAAGGAGGTAGCATATATGGAATGTCATCAAGCTGGAAGGTCTTCTACACAAACTGATACGAGTACATGTCCTACTATGCAAATAGATGTGTCGAGGTCGAACATAGTAGTCCATCGTCTGATTACTGGTCATTGATGTATACCGTTAACAGACGCGAGATTACCCATCGATAATGAAAATGGGAATCAAGGTACCAAGTGAAATCTAACAAGTGTGAATAGATGTGTTGAGGTCGGACACTTGGAAGAATCCATCGATCAGGGGACATTGTTGTATTCCCAAAACTATCGATGGTGAGAGAACCTACCACTGATGATTGTAAGTCTCAAGGCACTCAAAGGAATCTAGACTCCTATTCCAGAATAAATGATATGAAGTCGATGGAATGGAATCCACTGGAAGGAGGGCATTAAGGCATCCCCCATCAACCAAAACGGGGTACTCAACAATGTTGTATAACGTGGAATAACTCAAACAAGATGTTCACGAACCAGTAATAGCACCGGGAATGGCTAACATGCAAAGTCAAGATAACTGAGGAATGGCCGACGCAGGCTTCAACTTCCTTTGAACAAGAGCATAAGGTGAATGGTGATTGAAGGTAGGCAACATGGAATCGATATGCAAACTGGGACATCTTTGGGACACAGGAGGTATCGACAGAGGCTCCATAGGGATTGGAAGCTTAACCAATTGCTGGACATAAAATCAAAGTAACGAGTATAGCTCCTAAAGTCAAACTAATAACCCAACCAACGTAGGTGATATACAGTGCTTTGTTCGAAGGTGACACGACTCGACTGCTGCCAAATATAACATCTTTTCCTGTCCGACTTTTTATTTTTATTTTTATTTTTTTGGACTTTTTTAGATATTTTGAAAAGCTTGAAAAATAATAAAAGTGCTTTATAGTACAAAGCTAGGAGGAGATGAGTGTAAGGGGCAGGCAAGATAGTTCCAAGGAGTGGAACATACCTATGCTCAATGCAAGGAAACAATGTGCAGGATAACGACACTCGGGGGAAGGTCTCCTCCCCGTAAATGGGTGATCAAGATGCAAAAGATATGTAGAAGGTTCTGCTTGGCTAGACATGAGACAAACTCAGGAAATAAGGCTGATAACTGAAATTCAAGGAGTCAACATAAAGCTCAAGAAGGCAAGAAAAACCCATAAAATGCAATTACAACTTGATATATACCAGGGAGTCCCTATGGGGGAAAACCAACATAAAGTTCAAGAGGAGTATGAATCTCTTGCTCAAAGACATGGCGGGACTAAAAAGAGATTCCCACAACCTAAAGGAGAAATATCAGTATGGGCACCAAATGCAATATAGGATCTAACTAAGGTACCCATGTATAGGAAAGCTCTACCATTCACATAACGCCACTTCTAAGAGCAACATGAAGGTTCCGTGGCATCATGGAATGGGTTCGTACCTAAGGATAAGATGAAATGGTCACAGGTCATACAAAATGTAGGCGGATGTGAAATCCTAACCTATATTCCAGTTCAGACATTATACCTGTGATAAGCACAAACAAGTCAAAGTCTTAGAGAGAGTGTACAAAAAACAGACCCTACATGACAATAATATTAGCCCAAAACAACTAGAAACAATCAGTAAAGAGTCCAAGCTATAGGATATAGTGAGGGTTGATAATGACAGCTACATTCAAAGGAAACAATGCGGTGGACGATGGGACATAAGAAGGAATGTAAGGTGTAGACCCAATGTTCACGTATCCACAACCACCCCTGTGAGGGTGAACACCAGTGTTAAGACCAGATGAAGGGAGTGCAAATCCTTCACAAATGGAGTAGAGGATGGAATATGACCACACCCAAATCTATGAGCAAGATAAGGGGCCGTGGTGCCCCCCAGTTCAACACCAAGGTACGCACTAGGAACTGGAGTGGGTGACGAGATATTTGTAGTGATATCAGGCATGCCAAACATAAAAGGAACTGAACTCAAGAGAACATAGATATACTCAAGTAACCGCGATCTCTAAAGCACACTAGTGCACAAAGAGCACACTCCTAAGAGAATCTACAACTATAATGCAAGCAAACCAAGGGGAGGATATGTGAGATCCCGAATGAAGCAAGTATGCCTCGCCTAGGAGAGGCTCGAGACTCCCATACACTACAAGCGGAGGTATGTAACCAATTATAGTGGCCCTCAGCTTCAATGCGTAAAGAGACTGTGCTGTCCGACCCCTACCTGGCTAGGACACTCACAGAATAACCTCTGCAAGTACCCCCTGAGATACCTAGGTAAGGCAACTAAGGTCACCCTAATATAACCAATGCTCAAGCGGATAGTTGCAGGCGAGATCGACTGTATGGGCAGGGTAGCAAAGCCCGAAACTCTTAAAAGAGCCCCCAGATACGAATACGATACTGGAAATATCTTTGGCGCTCACAAAAGTGACTAAGGGCTATTCCAATCATAATTGCTCACACTACCTCGTGCTTGACTATTTTGTAAGAGGAGCGTCTCGAGAAACATTAATTATACCAAGGGTTTCACACTTTCACTTGGACAGACACCTACTTGTTTTGTTTAGTGGTCTGGGTGAATTAACTGACAATGAAGTATTCGAAGACCCTAAATCCTAATCTTGTTGATGCACCCTATAAAAGAAAAGAGTGTAATTCATTTTATTAAGCGTTGATTTTAATGGTTGTAATTACTCAAAGGGAAATGGTTGTGAAACTAATGATATGAAGACTCAGTAGTGAAATAAAAGTGCACACCTAACAAACAATGCCAAGTGCAATCTTGTCGAATGAAAAAGAAGGTATGCCACTACATGAGATGCATAAAAAATTTCCTTTCTGAATGCCAATGCAAGCCTTCCTATATGAAAGCTTAAACACAACTCTCATCCAAGAAATCCAATGCAAGTAACTCCTTAAATCCATATGTGAGATGCAAGTAAGAATGCAACTATTTTGTATTTTCAATATAAAAGAATGAAAATGTAGTAAAAGTCTTTAAAATCCTTAGTCTCTGCAGCAAGTAGAAAACACAAGCCAAGCAAGACACCGAGACACTCCAACTAATGCACTAATGGAAAAACAAAAAAAGAGATAAATGACTAGAACTACATTCAAATAAAAATAAATGAAAAAGCGGTTTGGTCACAAAAGAAGTAGTCAACAGACAACATCAGTACCTAGGAAGACCCAACCACACTCACAACCCACCCAACAACTTCCCACATCAAACTCAACCAAAAAAGGGAGGATGTACACGACTGTATAAAGAGCAGTTACGTATGTACGCAACTTTTGGCCAAAAACCTGCATGTATACACGACTTTTGGCAAAAAAACTACATGTATACGCAAATTTTGGGCAAAAACCTGTGTATGTACGCGACTTTTAGCCAAAAACCTGCGTATACAGAGAAGAAAGTGGTAAAAAGAAGGCCAAAGTTCAAACCACTAAAGGAGAGTGTCAATGGATGAACATACTACTAAATGCGACACATAAACGGGGAGAAACAAAGAGCAAGTCAAGAATATCAAGCACATTGTGCCCCCAACCCCAAACAAAAACAAGGAACATCCCTAGTATGGTTGCCAATTCTGTTACGGAGAGAAAATTCCTATGTCTTGGGGGTACCACAACAAACAATTTGACACCAGAAATCAATCTTTTCCCAATATGAAAGAGAAACCAAACATCTAACACTAAGGGATACCGAATCGTACCTTGTTCCAGACGGTTGAAGTAGATCCCCGTTGAGCTTTTCCAATTCACGCTTGCATTAGTAATTTGCTCTCAACAACAACAAACAAGACAAGAATGCTCTATAATAATGTGTTAGACCTACTCTAGCATATATATTCAACAATGTATAAGCAATTAAATACATCCACGGATTCAATATTCATATTCAAATGCACATAATTAAACAGGAAAATATATTTCTATTAATAAAATCAAAGATTATAATAGTGACAACCACTGTCGGCACGTCTACGAAGGGGAGAAACCGAGTCCTCCACTTGGGCCTCCAGCGCCTCAATCCTCCATCTCTCGATAGCAAGCTCACAAAGCAAAGGAAAGCTTGGGAAGAACACAAAGTGCTCCAAAGGGACAAAGGGATGTAAACTCAAGTATAAGCAAACTGAGGCAACAAAGGACTATAGTTTCTTTGCTCTTCAATTCCTCTCCTTCAATGTATCCAAGGGGTTCCTTATATAGCACTCCACAAGGGTAATGGAGGGTCGAATCCGAGCGATCTCAAGGCATATGGAAGGCCAAGAGTCAGGATCTTCGGACTCATATGAGGAAAACTCCAAAAATATTTGGATTTATGCACACATCTCGATGTACGTGGGTTTGAGGTCAAAAGTCGCGTAGAACAATAAACATGTGTTTTTAGGGATGATCTTGGAACATAAAAGTATAATATAATTCCATGGGGTCTAAAGAGTCTGCAGAGAGACAATGAAGGCCATAAATATGTGATCAACCATGTGTGGTAAAATCGGCTATAGCACAACTAAAAATGTTAAAGGAAGAAATGTTAACTTTCATATAGATGCAAAGGAGTAAGTTTATGAGATTCAATCTAAAAGTAGATTTAATACATTCTTTGGTCTATAAAATTTCAAAATCTCTAAATCTAACATATGCAACTCCTTAAGCCAAATATGAATTGATATCTTTCTTGTTTCCAGAATCCCAAGGCATCACTCATTTAGTTGACATAAGGACTACAACAAATGCCACTTAGCATAAGCACAAAGAAACAAAAGTTATATGCCAAGGAAATCCCAAGATGAAGACTTAGGTGTAAGAAGGAGCTCTATATCAACCACTCTTTATATTTATGAGGATGAAATAATGTTTTTTTAACATTTTTTTATTTCATAATATTTTTTTAATAAAATTGACTAAATAAAAACACAAATATTTTTATTCATTCCATTTTTTATTATTATCAAAAACTTCAATCATTCCATTTTTTTTATTATAAAAAACTTCAATCATTCCATTTTTTTTATTAAAAGCTTCAATCTTTTAAAGTATACGACAAAGCACTTAAAATGGGAGTAAGCTAGCTGTGGAGCAATCCTCCCTCATTGGACGGAGGAGGAGCAAAGTTAGCGTTGACTTTGCTCCTCCTCCGTCCGATAAAGGGAGTTTTGCTCCACAGCGAACTCACTCCCTTAAAATGCAGCCCTTTCCCAATACAATGATGCATTTAAAAAAATTCCTCCAAACGAAGAAACCAATATTCCATGTACCTACCATCCTTTAAGAAAAGAAATGCCTTAATCAAATAAATTCCAAATTTAATCATTAGAAAATTCAAGTCGACACTACATTGGTTTTAATTTTATTTTGGGTTCTCGGCCCTATGGATCCACTCTTTCAAAGATTACATCGACCTATCATGTTTACTCTTAAAAGCATAAATAGACATGTGAATGAATGTTGATAATAACTTTTAAATTAGGCTGCAATACTATATATAATATATATATTTTTCAACTATGTAAATAGTTTTTATTATATTATTTTGTATCCTTCATTTTGTCTTTTTATCTTTGATGGGCTTTCGATTTTAGAGGTTTACTCTTTTCGAAATATAACCATAAAATTATTATTATTATTGTATTTGTTTGTATGAAGGATAGACATTAATTAAAGGAATCAATAAGTAATTAAGGTTGGTATGGTTATCACACGACACACGGTTGATTCGGATTTGCTAATACTATACTTCTAAGTGTACCAACATTGCCCATTGGACATCTTTTCTTATTTTGCCCATTTACTATGAAGATATTCTCTTACTTCTCAAGCCACTATGGTTTCCCTTTACCTCCCTTCAACTCTGTACAGTCCTTTCTCGCTCACTGGTTTGACAACATAGCACGCTCCGATTCATATAGATACATTCCTCTGTTTATTTTCTGGTTCATTTGGCTCCTTCGTAACAGTTGTATTTTTGAAAATGGGAAACTATATGCTGCGGTGCTTATTACCAAAGTTGAAGGCTATAAAACTCTTTTTCCTGTGCCTAATTTTCCTCAAAAAAGTAGGCTGATTGGTCCAAAACCTCAACATGCCTATCCCTGTGGGTACTTTGATGGTGCTGCTGCTATGAATGTTGGAGGAGCAGGTTTTGTGATCTTCATTAGTCAAAATCATTATTACAACTTCTCTTTGGGGTGTGGAGCCAACACGAATACAAGGGCAGAATTACTAGCGCTTTGGGCTGTCCTTCGGGTGTGCTATCTGATGGGTTTTCCCATTCTTATGATTTTTGGCGACTCGATGGTGGTTATATCTTGGATCAACCAACTTGCGGCCCTCGAATTTCCCTCACTGATGCATTGGTGTGATGATATAAAATATATGCTCCAATTTGTCCCTCAAGTGTCCTTCAAGCATATCTTCCGTGAGCACAACATGCTGGCTGATGATCTTTCAAAAAAGGCTTTGAAGTTGGATATGGGATCAAGATACTTCACTGAAACATTGAATGGGATGGTTATACAAGATGGCCACTTTTCTCTCTTTTAGATGCTGGTTCTCATATTTTACAGCATTTGATTGTTAAGCTTATGCTATTTTCTCTCTGTTTGATGTATTGGAAGACTTTCAGCTAGCAGGTCATGCTCCGGAATATATATTTGAAGTGCACATCCGATTCATAAGCATATTCTGACCTGATTTTTCAGGGATGATGAGAAAAGTCTGCAATGTTCAGACTTTGTTTATATCTTTTTGTTGGTTGGCTGCTTAGCTGATTCTCCGATCATATGTTTTTTGATTTGGATGTGATTTCCTTTCACTGTCATGAATATGTATCTGTATATGATGTCTTTTGATTCTTATGAATAACAAACTGGTATTTTTTCTTCTGAAAAAAAAAAGTGTACCAACATTGCCTTACATGTGACATAAAGCTAATTAAACTTTGAACTCAAGAAATCACAAAAAAGCCCAAAAAGATACACCATGTCCCAAACTAATCTATACCTAAAAAACATAAAGTACCTAATAATGCACTCTATTAACAATTAATATACACCCAAAAACATAAAAAAATATTAATTTACATCAAACATTTTTAATAAATAAAAATAATAATATTATTTTATATATTTAATAAAAAATTAAATACTTTTAATGAAATTGTTTTTTATTCTTTCTGTAAATTAATTTTTGTTACCAACTTTTAGCTAAATAAAAATAATATATACATATCTTATTTTTACATGACAACTTGTCCACTTTTCTTTATATCTTTATAAATATGGACATTCTTATTTTTAAATAAATTCATTTCCACTCCGTACCATCTTAATAACCAATGGTGCTATGCGCCATCTGAATCACTGGTTGTAAATCTTGCTACTTGTGTGACATATCAATATCAAATTCTTGTCGGCGAGTCTCTTTTTGGTAAAATATTCATATTCTCATTATCCATTTTAATCAATTTTCCACCAAATTATTGGTTTCTTTTCATTTTAAAATGTAGTTTTTAAAGATAGAAAGTTACATATAAGGTTATCAATCAAAATTTAAAATTTCAATAATATCATAAATTATTTCACCATTTATTTATTATTAAGTGAAATGTAAATCAATTTAAAAAAATAATTTTATCACAAGAGTGATAAGAGCCCGAGACCGAGACCGAGACCGAGACCGAGATCTACAAAACAAGAACCTAAGAATAATTCATACTACAAGCCCTCCTCTCCCCATGTAACATACCTATATAACCTGCTAAAATGTATATATAAAAAAAAATCTTTCACATAAAACATGGGCCATGAATTTTTCTCTAACATTTATTTCTAAGCTTAGATCATTTCTGCAACAACCCTTCCGCATATAAAAAGGTCCCTTCTGCAAATAATAACCCCCTTCTGCAATGCGGATTCCAAAAATCACTTAATTCTTTTATAATCTTACCCTTCCGCATTTCTGCTTCCGCAATGCGGATTGCGGAACTGTCACATGCCCCAATTTGCAAAAACAATTTAATGTTATTTGAGGAAAATTGTGTTATATTTTATGCTAAGTTTGTAATTGATGACCTAGTGGGGTTAAGAATAATTAATGTAATTCAGAATATTTGATTTATAAATAAATAAATGATGAGACAACAGCTTAGGGAAGCTGTTAAAAGAGTGTTTACTGGTTAATTCGTGGAGGAGACTAGGTGGAGAGTAAACTGACAAGTGGTAGCATCCTCAAACCACTTCCAATTGTTGCAGGTGGTAACTTCCCTATATTTGTGGTCATGATTCCCCAAGAAAGTGGAATCAGAGCAGGTGGCTTATTTGAAAACTGGCCCAGAAGACCTAGGCATCTCTATAAAATTTCTCATTGAAGACAGCTGAGGTTGCTCATTCTAGAGGTGATCATTCAGGGTGAATGAATTTACTCAAGAGAAATTCAATAGAGGGGATTACTGAAGTGAGTTTGAGGGGTTAACTGCTGAGACTGAACTTGTTGCAGCTTCTAGGCTAAAGTTCATACTGCTATGAGCAGATTTTAATTACTGAGGTAATTGGACCAGTCATGTGACAGAGGTCTTAAAGTTGTATTCTCCACCCAGTTCTCTCCAAGAAGACCAAGAACAAGCTCGGGGGTCCTGAGGAAGCGTCGTCTGAGCGCTCTCCAGGAGTTTGGTTGGGAGGAACAGCCTCCTTAAGCTGTTGTCGTCTTGTCATTAACAGGTTCTATTTGTCTTTATGTTATTATATTTGTTTACTGTCTTCAGGAAAATGTTTATTAGTTTCTAACTATAGGCATGTTAGTATTTTAGGGTTTATGAAGAAAAGAACAACTGTGTAATGTTAGAATTGGTAAATTACAGATTATGTTAGAAATATAAATGTATATGTAAAATGAGAAACAGATAGAATCAAAATTCCCAAACTGTATTTTTTCACGCCTAATTCAGGCAGTACTCTAGTACAACTAGGTGTTTAGGTGAATGAGATGATTCTTTTACTTGAATGAAAACTGTAACTAGATTTTACTTCGTTTGCTTATGATTTCTACTGTAAAGAAGTATTAGATATTGTCTATATTTATTACTTCAGCTTTACACTAAAAGATAGGTATGAAAAAGAATAGTATACTCTTATTAAAATATACAAATTACAGTTTAATAATTAAACATAAGTATAGTAAGTAGGCTAACATCTTAAAAAAAAGAAACAGGTAAAAAAATTTTGTAAAACATTTTTATAACATTGAAATTCCAGACATTGTGTGTCTTTGTCTAAGACCGAAGGATTCTACTATAATCCTTTTAAAACTATAGAAGTTATTGAAAGATAAATATATTTTATTTTCAAGTATGGATCAGTAAAACCCTAATTCTTCTTAACTGAGAATTAAAACAAACTGTAAAAAAATCATTAAGGAAATTATTAAATAAACAGAGCTAGTATCTAACTAATATCTATAAGTAATGCTATTATCTATTCTCTATTATTGAACAGAGTTAAAAATTTACTAAGTACAATAAAACTATTATTGAACTATAGGGTTTATATAATAATTAACCCTTTAAAAGCCAAAACCAGAATAAAATATCACCCTTAAAAACACAGTAATCTTCCCATAAACTGTGCATGGAAACTCATCATAATTACAGGGTAATAATGAAATATATTACATATACAAATTATTGATTAAAATAATCCAATAATAATTACACGTTTTACAAATACATAATCCTTTATTAAGGATTGGCTTATAGCCTTTAGAGTCAAAGGGTCAAATATCAGGCCTGCTAAATAAACCAAAATGCACAAAATCTTTTTATATTAAACAGTATCAAAATATTTGCTGACAGGAGAACAAAATCCTGTTCACATTACAACCCCAACTGTTTCACAGTCTTCCTTTACTAAAATTTACTGTAAAAATTGAAGTAAACTAGATAGAGGTCGACAAGCCTCTCTGAGTTCAGAGCTGGGCTCTTTTTAAAATAAAAACGAAAGCATTTACATTGCTCAGGCCATAAGGCTAAAAACATCTCTTAAAAACCATTTTACATCACGGCTTCTAGATCCTTCTTCACCCTACACGAAGTATCCATAAGGGTTTCTAAAAACATGGACATACAATAAACAAGCTTTAAATCATAACTAATAGAGAACCGAGGCCGTGCATTCAACCATAGGAACCACTTCCAACAACCATAACCTCATGCAGGAAGAACCCTCAATGGAACCGGGGCTTATCAATTGGAAGCCATGAAAAGACTGAAGTATGAGCTCGTTTCCTTCCATAGTATTGGAGCCAGTAGCAGGAACCTGCAAGTCCAAACCAAAACATTTTAAATACTGGTTTTTATAATATGGTTAAAAACCTTGTAAGGATAATCGGATGAAAAAGAAAAACTGAGATAGGGTATGTTTTACCTGTTAACTAGAGTCGAAACTGAGAAGAGATGGCCACCCAGGTCACGTTGGCACCGAACCAAAAGGCAAGAACCCTTGAAGTCACCTCTGCGAAGGAGAAGGCAAGAAAATCGACTCAAGTTTGCAATGCATAAGCTATGTGTGAGCAGTTGCAAGAGTGAGACAAGTACAGAGTTCGGGGCACATTGAGAAACCAAAAACCACACTCGTGAAGTATTCTTCAACACACAGGAGAACCCAAACCATAAACGACGTTACCCAATAGTCACAATAGAGCATTTGCAGGTGAAATGCTCAATGATAAAGGTGGTTACATGCCTCTCATGGCCGCGAGCTCATAGCTCAGCCAACAAGAAGGAGAACCCTCGGTCTGAAAAATGCAAAGGAGTAGGGTTTGCATGGTTTTAAGTCAACCAACGAATGGATGAAATCCTATCCACGTGCCCTTCCAATAGTTTCAACAAGTGTGGGTCGAAACCTTAAGTCAGTGCTGCACATTTTATTTTAAAATCTATCATTGCAAATAGCCATATGACCTATGATTGCTAATGATAAGAAACATGCCATCGATATATAATATGTCATGGAAATTAACGAAGTATAGGTTAAAACCATATAAGATTTGCTTGCCATCATTTCGATTTCATCATAGTAGTTGTTTGGTAGGTAATACTACCTTAGGTTATAACTTAACACAATTGTTATATCTTGAAATACTATTGTACTATAGTTATAATTTGAATACTATGGTTACAACTTGGATACCAATTTATCCCAGAAAGTTCTTCATGCTTGCAAACAAGTCAAATAAGTATGGTGTAGTTTTAGAACTAGTAAAAGGAAGTATGGAATGGTTATAACATAACTTATGACTATAGTGAGAAGGAAAAGCCTTAAACTTCTCAAAACAAAATCTTTATTTTGTTAATTGAGGGAGTCTTCAAGAAACTGAAGGCTAACATTAATGGAGAATTTCTCATAAAGAGTCTAATAACTCATTGTTAATTTTATAACTAAAAAAACATAGGCACATGTTCATGCTTTAAGAGAAGGACACCTTGAGTATTGAAGTGAGAATAGCTGTGAGATCACTAAACAGTTGAAGTAAACTTAAACCAAAACCATGAGCTCTATGCTCTCTATGGGAATTTATAAATAACCAGTACTGTAAACACAAGAAAATTAACCTTGTACTATAGACTTTTGGAAGATAATCATCATACGACTAAAGGAACTTTGGTAAGTACTTGCTCTTGTATTTTAAACCATTGTTTATGTTTTGATGAAAAGTAAATATGGCGTTAGTTATAAATACATTTATAGATTTATAACAACAAAGAAGAATTCACATTACCTCCTCGAAGACAAGCAGCTTAATTAACCTTTTCTTAAACTAGCATCTTAACATGCTAGGAAATTATTTTTTTTCTCGACGTAATTTTAAATAAACACCTACAGGATCTTACGCTTACCTACTAAACTTGTAAGAACCAGCAGTCCAATTGACTTAGCAGAACGCTAAGTAAGCCCCGATCTCAAACAAGATTTCTTACCTACTTGACAAAAGTAAATCATCAGTATATCTAGCAACAGCGAAATGCAAGTCCTTATTCTAACTCTGATGAAATTAAAGCTGTTAAGTCATTAATAGTACTAACATAGGTGTTTAAGTTTACATCCTCTAGTTTACAGATTCTTTTAATGAAACAAACGCTTGATCTCTTATAAACTGTTTCATTTTCCGCAAACTGTTAACAGTTACTTAGCTGCAACTTTAGACATTTTATGTCACTTTAGAATTTTTTAATTTTTACAAAATTTTGGGTTGTTACAGGAACCCCATTCATTTTACTCAATTTTCTTTTCCGCTTTCCGCAATGCAGATTGTGGATTACGGAAACCTTTACACTTTAACAGTTTTCTTCTGTTTTCCGCATTCCACAATGCTGATTGCGGATTACAGAAACCTTCGGTCCTTAAAAACTTTTCCCTTTCGCTTTGTTATAGCTGATTTTACCACTTCAGGTGAATCACACTTGTATGGCCTTTCCCCTGTCCCTCTACAAACTCCTTAGACCCCTTGGACCATTTTTTGTCCTTTGATGTTTCCTTGACCATCCCTAAAAACATGTGTAAATTTCTATACGCGATTTTTAAACCTCTAATCGCGTATATATGCGGGTTTGACCATTAAAACCGTGTACATCGGGATGTGTACAAAATCCAAATCCTTTTGGAGTTTTCCTTGACATGGATCTGACTCACTTGATTCCTGGCCTTCCATATGCCTTGAGATCGCTCGGATTCGACCTTTCATTACTCCTTTGAAAAGATATATAAGGAAATCTTTGGTACATTGAAGGCATAAGAGAGAATTGAGAGCAAAGAAACTATAGTCCATTGTTGCCGGAACTTATGCTTGAGTCTGCATCCCTTTGTCCCTTGGAGCACTTTTTTGTTCTTCCTAAGCTTGCCTTTTGCTTGTGAGCTTGCTATTGAGAGATGGAGGATTGAGGTGGTGGAGGCCTAAGTGGGGGATTCAGTTTCTCCAATTCGCAGACATGCCAACAGAGGTTGTATTCATTGTAATCTCTACTTTTATATTAATAGAAATATCTTTTCTTGTCCAACAATGTATGTTTGAATGAATATTTTATCCATGGGATGATTTCGAATGCTTATACATTGTTGATTATATATGCTAGAATAGATCTAACACCAATCTATATAGTATGCTTGTATTGTTTACTTGTTGTTGAGGAAGTAATCTATCAATTCAAGTTGAAGTTGGAAAGCTCAACGGGGATCTACTTCAACCGTCTGGAATAAGGTACGAGGTCTAATCCTTTAGTATTAGATCTTTAATTTCTATTGCATATTGGAAAGGATTGATTTCTGGAGTCAAGCTGTCTGATGTGGTACCCCAAGCCATAGGAATTTCTCTTCGTAACAGAATTGGCGACTCCGCTGGGGAGTTCCTAGTAGTTGTCCTTTGGGGGTTTTCTATCGGCATTCAATGACTTTGAATTGCTCTTTCTCTCTTGTTTCTGTGTCGGGTCTGGGGGCATGTTTGCCTGGTAATGTTTGACTGGTGTGAAGTTTGTCTCAGCTTGTCTATTTGCCTTGATTTTTATGCACCTTTCTTCCTGTACGCAAGTTTTGAGCTCACAGTCGCGTATACACGCGATTTTCTCTACCATTTCTGCGTATACACGCAGGTTTACTGCAAACAGTCGCGTATGCCCTTAGTTTTTCCTTTTAGTGGAAGATAAATGGTTGCTGGGTGAGTTGTGATGATTGCTGAGTCTCCTTTGATACTGCCAGAGTTTGTATACACCTCTGTTTCTAACCAGAGACGTTTTTCTTAGGGTAAATTTCTTTTTTAAGAATGTTCTGGTCATTGCATTTTTGATTTTTTGTTTTGAGATTAGTGCATTAATTTTTTTTTACCTTGGTGCTTTGCTTGAGTGCTGCTTGAGTGTGCTTGCAGAGTCTAGGGGTTGTAGAATCATTTTTTTGCTTTTTATATCTCATTTTATTTCAAAAAATCCAAAAATATTTGCTTATCATCATGCATTGCATTTTGCATCTTGCATAGTACTTGCACTAGATTTGCTTTGGAGTATTAGTCAGGATTTCATATAGGAAAGCTTGCATTTATCATTTGAAGAAAATTGTGCATTTCACGTAGTAGCATACCCTGTTTTCATGGACACAATGCATTTGCATTGATTGTTAGGTTTGCATTTTACTTCATGTTGTGTCATAACATCATTAGTTGCACGGCCATATCCCTCTTTTGAGTAATAAAGCCAATTAAAATCAATGCTTAATTAAAATGAAATACACTATTTTATTTGATAGGGTTCACCAACAAGATTAGGTTTTAGGGTCTTGGAATAGTTCATTGTGAGTAAATTCTCCAAGACCACTAAACAACAACATGTATGTGTCTGTCTAGGTGAGTGTGTGAAATCCTTGGTATAACCAGTGTTTCTCAGGATCCTCCTCTCAAAAGGGAGTTAAGCACAAGGCAGTGTGAGCGGTTATTGATTGGGATGACTCCTAGTCATAACTGAGTAGCACCGGAGATATTTCCAGGATTGTATTCGTATCTAGGGGCTCTTTCGAGAGTTTCGGGCTTTGCTACCCTGCCCATACGGGCAATCCCGCCTACGACTGTCCACCTAAGCATTGATTATATTGAGGTGACCTTAGTGGCCTTACCTAGGATATCAAGGGGGTACTTTGCAGGGGTTATTCTGCAGGTGTCCCGGCCAGGTTGGGGTTGGACAACATAGTCACTTTACGTGTTGAAGCTGAGGGCCACAATAATTGGTTACGTACCTCCGCTTTTTGTGTATGGGAGTCTCAAGCCTCTCCTAGGCGAGACATACCTGCTTCATTCGGGAGCTCACTTATACTACCCTTAATTGCTTGTATTTGGCTTTAGATTTTATTGGTGATTGCTCTGTGCACAATAGCTTGCCTAGGGTTTGCGTAGATAGCGAGTCTTTTCTATTTTTTGAGTCATTGTGGATTCGGGTGCGACTCCTCTCCATTCTCGTTGTTTAGTAGGACTTCTGCCTTCTACGTCTCCTCCTCCTTTGGGAGAGAGAAATAGACAGTCTAGGCAGATTACTTCGCACATTGATTCACACACCATGGGAGACCATATTGAAGGTATTTCTAAACCACCTTCTCCCGTTCATGTGGAAGATGGGGAGTTTACTCATAACTATGATCCTTCACCCGACTTGAATGAGTTAGGTCTTGTGATTTCTGAGATAGGAACCTTTCATGATAGACCTACTTACTCTAGGGTTGATTCCCCGGAGGATGAGGAGACTCATTTCGAACCTGCGAGCACTAGTTATGGTAGTTATGGTATGTCTAGTTTTCCCACACATGATTTGGCATTTCATGTCGAGTATGAGTTAGAGCCTAACACTATGCCTGGGGGCACTCTCATTCCTTACCATGCGGAGAGGTTTGGGAGCACTAGTCACATTGCACCTTCCATCCCGGTGGTGGAAGCTACATCACATATTCCGCCTAGGTCTAGGGTTAGTGATCCTATTAGGATACCAGATCCGAGACGAGTGACTATAGGGAATAACACGTACATAATTACTCAGGTCCCTCCATTCTCTGTCCCTAGTTCTTCAAATGTTCACCCTCCACCTCATTCACGTGGTCCTTCGGGCCGGAACGTTGCTACGAGTTAGGTCCGTACTGCGGTTACTAGACCGATTGTGTCTCAGGCTTACATACCGCCTGTTGCTTCGGGAGGTTATGTTCATACTTTGAGAGGTCATGTTACTACTTTCAGAGCATATATCCCTACTTCCGGTATGTATATTCCTACTTCCAGAGCGTATATTCCTACTTACGGAGTGTCTCATGGGACATTGCATGCAATGACTTGTGGACCTTATTATGGAACGCAGTATGGACAGGGTTCTTCACCTTATGGGTGCAGGTATCAACAACCTGCTTACTCTCCAAATTACGGCTTTATAGCTCCAAATAGTCAGGGTCCACCACACTATGGTGCTTCCATGCCACCCTATACGGGTCAAACGGGAGGAGGGCACTATGGCCAAGGCCATGGTGGTAGTCAGACCTATGTGAATCAAAACTATCAGGGAGCAGTCCATTGACCTCATCATCCTAGGGTCCCTTTCCTTGCCATGCTGAATCTTTTTGACTTGTCGAGATTGATGAACGATCCTGTAGCTCATGACCCGGCTTGGCCGGCTGTCCCTACTAAGCTTCCCTCAGACATACCCAAGTTTGAGGGCAAACCGAGAGAGGATCCGAGCAAACATGTTACTACCTTTCACCTATGGTGCTCTTCGAATTCCTTACATCAGGACTCAATACATTTGAGACTATTTCAACACACCCTTACAGGGGCTGCCATGAAATGGTATATAGAGCTGCCTAGGGGAGCATTCGCTTTGTTCGATGACCTAGCGATGACTTTTCTTAACCACTTCCAGCTACCAGTACGTTATGACATTGGTACTGAAATCTTGTCGACATTTCAGTAGGATAAAGCCACACATATCTCAGACCATATCCAAGAGTGGCGTAGACATAAGAGGTTAATTAAAGCCTTTATACTGCCGTAATTTCTCCTTGAATGGCTCCTTAAGTCGTTATTGCCATATATAGCGAAGGATGTTTCTACATCCGGAGTGTAGAATGAGGAACAAGCGATTTTTAGGGCACAGGAATTGGACTTGATTTATGCTCAGTCTGGTTTGTTATATGAGATCATTCCCAATGCTCCGCGTTCTAGTTTCGAACCCAAAATTAAACCTGGACCACATGCCAATGGCATTGTTGGTTGTGCAAGTGCTAAACCTGTGGATTCGCTTGCAAAAAAAGTTAGTCAATTGTCACTCAACCAATTTGCTTCGGGACAAGCCACGACTTCATCTCAACCTGCCCAAATGACGAGTGTGCTTTTGGTGCAATCGTCGGACCAGAAGGGTAACCGTCGGACTAGAAGGGTAACCAATAGCCCGGACGAAATAAAAAGAAGGGTAAGAATAATCGTAAGGGTGGGAATAGGAATGAAAATGCTAATATTAATGGCAAGAACGCCTGTGATGCTGGGGGGAACAAGCAAGCTAAACGTAAGGTTAAGTTCCCTTGCAAGTTGTGTAAGGATGATCACCTCACTTACTTGTGCCCTCGTATGGATGAAGCCTCGAGATTCTTGGCACAGGGCCCAGCTGTGCTGACTAACCCTTTACCTCACAATCAAAATATGAACTACAGGACCCATGATCAGTCTGGTGGTGATCAAGATCCACCGAAGGGTAGTGGTCATGGTTGCATTAACATGGTACGTGCTACAAAAGTTGTGACCCGTGCGAAGGACTATGGTTCGTCAAAACCCAACCCAGGAAAGGATTCTGATCCACCAGGGTCTCCTTTGTGTAGTGAGAAACCTATGGATAAACCTGAAGCTACACCTCGCATTCCTAAGGGAGTTCTTAAGCGTTCGGGGCATAATCCTAATGCCCGAGCTGCCCATAACTATTCAGTTGTCGAAGATTTGGGCCACACTCCTTGTGCGATGTCTGCATTGGAAGTGCTTCAGAATTGTCCTTCACAAAGGAAGGCTTTGCTTTCTGCCCTTGGTGTGAATGCTGATAATTCTTCCTCCGTGATTAAATTTGAAACCCCAGGACTTCAGCCTCGCTTGCCTTACTATGTGTCTCTTTTGATTCACGTAGAATGTCTTAACATGACCGTCAAGCGCACTGTGATTGACGAAGGCGCTGCTGCTTCTGTGATGTGTTTATCATGTTAGAAGGGTTTAGGTTCCCTTGAGTTGTCTAATTCTGCAACCATGTTAACTGCATTCGATGGGAGATCATTTAGGCCACACGGGATTCTCCCTTCCCTTAAGGTTCATTTGGGAGGGAAGACCGTTGCGATAGAGGTTGAGGTGGTTGATGTGCCCCTTGACTACAATCCCTTGCTGGGTAGGAATTGGATGTACAGTATGCAAGCCGTTGCTTCTTCCCTATTTCGCGTTGTATGCTTTCCATTTAACGGGAAGATAGTCACGATTGATCAAACGTCATTCAAGAATCCATCAGTTACTGCATCCTCCGGAGCTTCGATCCCTATTGTAGAGAACTCTTAGACGGCAACTAGGAGTGTGGGCGTGGGCATGTATCCATCCCTCATGGGAAGCTTTAGTTTCCCTGCACCTATCTTGATGATAGGGTCTAGTTCCGGTGAGGCTTCGACATCTATGCAATCGGTGTTTTTCGCACAAGTCATATGGAAGATCCTTGGATTCTTCCTACACTGAGCACTCCGAGTGAGCCCATTGTGATAGACGTGCCGTTGCCTGCGACTATGGTAGCTTATCAAGCTAATCTTGAGTGTGTTGCAGAGCCCAGTCCTTCCTCTTCGCGAATGGAGGAGGAGGACCCTTATGTGCTGCTGGCATGGGCAGTGGAGTATTCTTACGCACACGACTACCTTGATACTATTTTCCCTTCAGATGAAGCGATTATTGAGGCCATGTCTGGAGTTGAGCCACCATGGGAGGAACTCCATCATAGATCTTATTTTCTTCTTGAGCTTGACCACTTGGAGTGTGAGGACTTTAGGGCGGTTCTTAGTGAGAGAGTTGGTAGTCCTATGGTTCCATTAATCTCTCCTGGTCCAATGGCTGATGGAAACATGGAAAACATATCTTCAACGATTCGTATCAATATCTCTCGCGATCTTGGCAGGATAGAGAATGTCTATATTGGGGCAGAATGTTCCCATGCTGAGATTCTAGAATACACCGAGCTGTTTAAAGAATTTCATGATATCTTTGCTTGGTCTTACGATGAAATGCTAGGAATCGACCCTCGTATTGTTGAACACGAGATTAAGATTTATCCCAACGCTAAGCCTGTTCGACAACGCTTGTGAGCGGTGAATCCTAGGAAAGCACCCACAATTAAGGCAGAGATAGAGAAACTGTTGAAAGCCGGTTTTATCTATCCCGTTCCCTTGACGGAGTGGGTTTCAAACCCCGTTCCGGTTGACAAGAAGTAGGGAGCAATCTGCATATGTACTGATTTTCATGATTTGAATTGTGCCTGTCCTAAGGACAATTTCCCCACACCATTTATTGATCAGATTTTGGATGCGTGTGCGGGTAGCGGGGTTTTTTCCTTTATGGACGGCTTTTCCGAATATAATTAGATACAAATTAAACCTGAGGACCAACATAAGACTGCATTTATTTGTCCTTGGGGAACGTTTGCATATCAGAAAATGCCTTTTGGCCTTAAGAATGTTAGAGCTACTTTTCAGCGGGCAATGACCTTGATCTTCCACGATCTCAAGTCAATTATTGAAGTATTTTTGGATGACCTTGCTGCTTATTCTCGTATGACAATGCGTCATTCCTATCACTTGAGATTTGTATTCGAAAGATGCCACCATTATTTGGTTAGGTTAAATCCTCATAAGTGCATATTTGTGTGAAGTCAGGACGTTGATTAGGATTCATCGTTTCTAAAGAGGGTATAAGAGTCGACCCTTTGAAGGTTGAGGCAATACTTCAGTTGTCTCCCCCGAAAAATATTCGCCGATCTTCAATGTTTGCAAGGCATGGAAAACTTCTTACGAATATTTGTTGTCAATTTTGCCAATTTGACTAGAGGCTTCATGCATATTTTGAAGAAGGACACCACCTTTTATTGGGATGAGCGAGTGTTATAGCGGATTTCACCACTCCAGGTGAATCACACTTTGTATGGCCTTCCCCTGTCTCGCTGCAGACTCTTTAGACCCCATGGACCATATTTTATCCTTTGATGTTTCCTTGATCATCCCTAAAAACTATATAAAAGATGATATACACGGCGTTTTCCCCGAGAACTTTGTACATACACGAGTTTGACCCCTGTATCCGCGTACATCGAGATGTGTGCATAGTCCAAATCATTTTGGAGTTTTCCTTGACATGGATCTGACTCATTTGACTCCTGGCCTTCCATATGCCTTGAGATCACTCGGATTCGACCCTTCATTATCCCTTGTGAAGCTATATAAGGAACCCATTGGTACATTGAAGGCATACAGAGATATAGAGAGATTGAAAGCATCGAAACTATAGTCCATTGTTGCCGGAATTTATGCTTGAGTCTGCATCCCTTTGTCCCTTTGGAGCACTATTGTGTTCTTCCCAAGCTTGCCTTTTGCTAGTGAGCTTGCTATCTAAGTGATGGAGGATTGAGGTGGTGGAGGCCCAAGTGGGGGATTCAGTTTCTCCGATTCACAGACGTGCCATCAGAGGTTGTATCTATCTTGTAATCTCTGATTTATATTAATAAGAACTATCTTTCCTTGTCCAATGATGTGTGTTTGATT
>LPNX010077982.1:0-29525 GCA_001517045.1 Pseudotsuga menziesii | reverse complement strand
ACTTCAGATCATTTATTCTGGGATTGGAATCTAGAGTCCTTTTGAGTGCCTTGAGACTTGCAGTCATCAGTGGCAGGTTCTCTTGCCATCGACAGTTTCTCGGGAATACATCAATGTCCCCTGATCGATGGATTCTCTCAAGTGTTCAACCTCAACACATTTATTCACACTTGTTAGTTTTCACTCTAGTACCTTGATTCCCATTATCATTATCGGTGGGTAATCTCGCGTCTGTTAACGGTATACATGAATGACCGGTAATCAGACGATGGACTACTATGTTTGACCTCGACACCTCTATTCGCATAGTAGGACATGTACTCGTAGCGGTTTCTGTAGAAGACCTTCCATATTGGTGGCATCTCTTATATGATACCTCCTTGATCGTGCCAGTGTTCATGAGATTTCAGCTCTCGTGACTTGATTCCAGTGTATGTCAGACATTTCCAGCCATTATGGAGATCTTGATCTATTGTATATCTTCAGCTGTTTTGGAGATCATGGTCCTTTCTATATCTTCATCATGGAGATTCTGATCTATGTATATTGTACGTGGTGATGACCACATATGTGATATCATGTATTATGCCTATTCATGGCCATTGTACTCTTATGTATCCGAGACTGCTATATGTACTTACAGTTGTATGCACAGTTCTATCATTGTACTATGCTGATTGGGTGGCTGGTCTTCCATTTGGGATCCTTCATCACTCCACTTCTAGGATGGACTTATAATGTATTTCATCCATCGTATGACCCCTCTAACCTCACACATTAGGGGGCATCTGTTATAGTGTATTTCACCACTCTAGGTGAATCACACTTTGTATGGCCTTCCCCTGTCCCGCTGTAGACTCTTTAGACCCCATGGACCATATTTTATCCTTTGATGTTTCCTTGATGATCCCTAAAAACTATATAAAAGATGATATACGCGGATTTTTCCCCGATAACCACGTACATACGCGAGTTTGACCCCTGTATCCGCGTACATCAGGATGTGTGCATAGTCCAAATCATTTTGGAGTTTTCCTTGACATGGATCCGACTCATTTGACTCCTAGCCTTCCATATGCCTTGAGATCGCTCGGATTCGACCCTTCATTATCCCTTGTGAAGCTATATAAGGAACCCCTTGGTACATTGAAGGCATTTAGAGATATAGAGAGATTGAAAGCATCGAAACTATAGTCCATTGTTTCCAGAATTTATGCTTGAGTCTGCACCCCTTTGTCCCTTTGGAGCACTATTGTGTTCTTCCCAAGCTTGCCTTTTGCTAGTGAGCTTGCTATCTAAGTGATGGAGGATTGAGGTGGTGGAGGCCTAAGTGGGGGATTCAATTTCTCTGATTCGCAAACGTGCCGTCAGAGGTTGTATCTATCTTGTAATCTCTGATTTATATTAATAAGAACTATCTTTCCTTGTCCAATGATGTATGTTTGATTGAATGTTGTATCCATTGGAATATGTCAAATGCTTTTACATTATTGATTATATATGCTAGAATAGATCTAACACCATGATATATAGTATGCTTGTATTGTTTACTTGTTGTTGAGGAAGTATTATATCAATTCAAGCTGAAGATTGGAAAGCTCAACGGGGATCTACTTCAACCGTCCGGAATAAGGTACGAGGTCTGATCCTTTAGTGTTAGACATTTTATTTCTATTGCATATTGGGAAATATTGATTTCTAGAGTCATAGCTGTCTGTTGTGGTACCCCAAGCCATAGGAATTTCTCTCCGTAACAGCGAGCCCATGAGTCCTTTGATGCACTCAAACGAGCCCTAGCATCAGCCCCAGTGATTAGTCCCCCATACTATAGCCATGATTTTCTACTTTATGTGGCCATGTCCATGGAGACGATTGGGATGGTTTTGGTTCAAGAGGATGAGGGGCTCCAAGAGCATGTCATTTACTATCTGAACTGGAACCTCATTGACGCAGAGATTCGTTATTCTCATGTTGAGAAGCTTGCTTTAGCTACCGTACATGCGGTTCAACATTTGAGACATTATATTCTCCTTCACCAGACCTTGGTTGTAGCCCATGTCAATACATTTCAATTCGTCCTCACTCGAAGGATGATTGGGGGAAAATATAATAAATGGATTGTCATCCTACAAGAATTCGATCTCGAATTTGTTTCGGCAAAATCAAAGAAATCGTTAATTTTTGCAGAGCTTATATCGGATTTCCCAAGCGAGGCTGAGGAGTTGGTTTGTGAAGATACGTTTGTCGATGAACACATCTTAATATCAACTTTAGACCCATGGTATGGGGATATCATTATATATT
Source organism: Pseudotsuga menziesii (assembly GCA_001517045.1). NCBI lineage: Eukaryota > Viridiplantae > Streptophyta > Pinopsida > Pinales > Pinaceae > Pseudotsuga > Pseudotsuga menziesii. The sequence continues at coordinate 27,221 of LPNX010077982.1, read as the reverse complement.
TATAAACATTGAAGGTCCCTACTCACCTCTCATGGGATGAACGATGACAATTACGTCACGTGTCTAAGAATTACCTCATAGTGGATAACACTTTATACCGCCGTGGGGTAGATTACATTTTACGATGTTGTTTAACTCATGAAGAGGCTGAGGTAGTGCTGAATGATTGCCATGGAGGGGTGTGTGGTGGTCATTTATCTGGGCTTTCTACGGCCCAAAAAATATTAAGAGTGGGTTATTTTTTGCCATTGATCTTTAAAGATTGTGTTGATGCGGTCAAGAGGTGCCACCCTTGCCAGGTGTTTGCACGTAATATGCGCTTGAAACCTGCCCTGTTACATCCCATCATCACTGCCGGTCCCTTCACTAAGTGGGGGCTTGATTTTATGGATTACAACCCAGCTTCAGCTGGGGGGCATCATCATATCATAGTGGCTGTTGATTACTTCACGAAATGGGCTGAGGCTATGCCTATAGTTAAATCCGACGGTGAGACAGCCATGCACTTCGTATTCAACCAGATTATTACTCGGTTCAGGATTCTGAAAGAGATTGTCACTGACCATGGCTCACACTTTCAGAATCGTATAATGGAAGAGAAGAGCATGGGTAAGTACCTGGAAGAAACAGTAGTGGATTTCACCGGCTGGATCTCCTGGAATTCGCTGTTGAAAATTTGAGCTCAATTGGGTAAAAATTTCAAATGTTTTATAATGTTTTGAATTTTCTACTATTTATAGAAATTTTTCAAATTTTTGAAATTTTTTACCCCCTTTCCTATAATTTGGACTATTTCTAATCATTTTGGACTGTTTTTGACCTAATTCTTGATGTAGGAGACCTTTTTGAGTGTCGTTTCAGCCGTTGGATTGACTCGTTCGTATGAATCTCAGGTATCATGTCTAAATTGGCATATAGGTTAGGTTTCATCACCATTTGCATTTTGCATGACCTTATGATCATTTCATCATAACCTTAGGTACGAACCCACTCTATTATGTCACAGAACCTTCTTGTTGTTTTAGAAGTGGCATGGTATGAGTGGTAGAGCTTGACCTTACATGGCTACCCTAGTTAGTGCCTTATTTGCATTTGGTGCCCATGCTAACGTTTTGTCTTTTAGGGTGTAGGAGTCTGTTGTATAGTATTGCCATGTTATTTCGCAAGAGCCTCATACTCCTCTTGATCTTTTGCTGGGCTATTTCCCTCAGGACTCCCTTATTTCAAGTTGTAATTGCATTAGCATGAGCTTTGCCTACCTTATTAAGCTTTATGCCAGCTTCCTTGACATTGCGTTTCAGCCATATAGCCCGAGCTCGTCTCATGTCTAGCCATGCAGAGCCATTTTATATATCCGTTACAGCTTGATTCCCTTTTTACCGGGAGGGGATTTTCCCCCGAGTGTCGATATCCTACACATGTATCCTTGCATTGAGCATAGGTATGTTACACTACTTGGAACTAGTTTGTTTGCCCCTATGACACTTGTCTCCTCCTAGTCTGTAACTATAAAGCAGTTTTATTCTTTTTCAAGCTTTTTAAATATTTGAAAAAGTCCAAAAAAAATTAAAAAACCAAAAAGCTGGACAAGGAAAGTTGTTATCTTTGGCAACTGTCAAGTCGTGTCGCCTTCAAACAGAGCACTGTATATCACATCATTGGTTGGGTTTATAGTTTGAATTTAGGAGCTGTACTTGTTTATCTGAGTTTATCTCCATCGACTAGTTAAGCTTCCAGTCCCCATGGAGCCTCTGTCAATGCTTCCTGTGTCGCAGAGATGTCGCAATTTGTATATCGAGTCTATGCTGCCTTTATTCAGTCACCATACATCGTTATGCTCTTGTTCGAAGGAAGTTGAAACCTGATTCGGCCATCTCTCTGTTATCTTGACTTTGCATGTCGACCATTCCTGGTACAGTTACTAGTTCGTGCACCTTATGATCGAGTCCTTCCACATTATACAGCTTTGCTGAGTACCTCGTGTTGGATGATGGGGGATACCTTAATTCCCTCCTTCCAGCGGATTTCATCCCATCGACTTCAGATCATTTATTCTGGGATTGGAATCTAGAGTCATTTTGAGTGCCTTGAGACTTGCAGTCATCAGTGGCAGGTTCTTTCGCCATCGACAGTCTTTGGGAATACACCAATGTCCCCTGATCGATGGATCCTCTCAAGTGTTCGACCTCAACACATTTTTTCACACTTGTTAGTTTGCACTCTAGTACCTTGATTCCCATTTTCATTATTAGTGGGTGATCTCACATCTGTTAACGATATACATCAATGACTGGTAATCAGACGATCGACTACTATGTTTGACCTCGACACCTCTATTCACATAGTAGGACATGTACTCGTAGCAGTTTGTGTAGAAGACCTTCCATATTGGTGGCATCTCTTATATGCTACCTCCTTGATCGTGCCAGTGTTCATGAGATTTTAGCTCTCATGACTTGATTCCAGTATATGTTAGACATTTCTAGCTATTATGGAGATCTTAATCCATTGTATATCTTCATCCATTATGGAGATCATGGTCCTTTATATATCTTCATCATGGAGATTCTGATCTATGTATATTGTACGTGGCGATGACCACTTATGTGATATCTTGTATCATGCCTATTCATGGCCATTGTACTCTTATGTATCCGGGACTGCAATATGTATGTGTAGAGTTGTATCATTGTACTATGCTGATTGGGTGGCTGGTCTTCCATTTGGGATCCTTCATCACTCCACTTCTGGGATGGACTTATAATGTATTTCTGCCATCGTATGACCCCTCTGACCTCACACATTAGGGGGCATCTGTTATAGCTGATTTTACCACTCCAGGTGAATCACACTTTTATGGCCTTTCCCCTGTCCCTCTGCAGACTCCTTAGACCCCTTGGACCATTTTTTGTCCTTTGATGTTTCCTTGACCATCCCTAAAAACATGTGTAAATTGCTATACATGACATTTAAACCTCTAATCGCGTATATATGCGGGTTTAACCACTAAAACCGCGTACATCGGGATGTGTACAAAATCCAAATCCTTTTGGAGTTTTCCTTGACATGGATTTGACTCACTTGACTCCTGGCCTTCCATATGCCTTGAGATCGCTCGGATTCGACCTTTCATTACCCCTTTGAAAAGCTATATAAGGAACTCTTTGGTACATTGAAGGCATAAGAGAGAATTGAGAGCAAAGAAACTATAGTCCATTGTTGCCTGAACTTATGCTTGAGTCTGCATCCCTTTGTCCCTTGGAGCACTTTTGTGTTCTTCCCAAGCTTGCCTTTTGCTTGTGAGCTTGCTATCGAGAGATGGAGGATTGAGGTGGTGGAGGCCGAAGTGGGGGATTTAGTTTCTCCGATTTGCAGACGTGTCGATAGAGGTTGTATTCATTGTAATCTCTGATTTTATATTAATAGAAATATCTTTTCCTATCCAACAATGTATGTTTGAATGAATATTTGATCCATGAGATGATTTTGAATGCTTATACATTGTTGATTATATATACTAGAATAGATCTAACACCAATCTATATAGTATGCTTGTATTGTTTACTTGTTGTTGAGGAAGTAATATATCAATTCAAGTTGAAGTTGGAAATCTCAACGGAGATCTACTTCAATCGTCCGGAATAAGGTACGAGGTCTGATCCTTTAGTATTATATCTTTAATTTCTATTGCATATTGGAAATGATTGATTTCTGGAGTCAAGCTGTCTGTTGTGGTACCCCAAGTCCTAGGAATTTCTCTCCATAACACGCTTTCTGCATTTCGCAATGCAGGTTGCGGATTGTAGAATCCCTTATATTTCAACAATTATTCCACATTCCATAATGCGGATTGTGGATAGCAGAAACCTTAACATTTTTACGACTTATCCTTTTCTCTTTCCGCAATGCGAATTGCGGATTGCGGAAACCTAAACATTTTACCATTTTTCCTTTCCGCTTTCTGCATTCTGCAATGCAGATTGCATATTGTGGAAACTCTTATATTTATAAGTTTTGACTTCCACTTTCCGGATTCCACAATGCAGATTGTAGAAAGTACTTATATTCATTACATTTTAACCCTAGTTTCCGCTTCCGCAATGTGGGTTGCGGGTTGAGAAAAATGCTCCCATTCCTTATAACTTTTACTCTGCTTTTCACTTCGACAATGCCGATTACAGAACCACCCCACTTCCAAATGATATTTTTACTTAGTTTTTGCTTCCATAATGCGGGTTGTGGGTTGCGAAAACACTTGAATTCTGTATACATTTTTAGACTTCCGCAGGCCTTTCGGCCGCAAGGTTTTTCACCTACCTTCTCTTTGTTTTCTTGGCAATACTAAGGAGTTTCCAACCCTCGATGGACTCACAGCTTTAAGCTGATTGAGTTACTTATACAAGTTCATGCTTAGGTAGTTTTGGTGGTGTACAGTGGCCAGTTCCTAAGAACTTCAGTAACCAATCCCTCCTTCACAGTTTTACCCTCCCTTAGGAATTTAAGGTAATATACAAGGGCTTCACCAAACATGAAAATGGCTAAACCCAGGAGAGCACATTGGCTTCCCTACTAGGGGTCCCTTAGAATGGATTTAACAAAGAACCATAGAACATCCTAGTAACTCTTTATGGAAACAATATTATACCATTTTAGCAACCAATATCACCAAATGCAAGTCACATTCATTCAAAACAGAGTATGAGTACACCAGCTCATAAGCAACATTTTTATGAATAAAAATAAAATTGGCATTTATCATTTCAGAAGCATTGAAACCCACATTTACACATATGCTAATATACCTTGAGCTCAATAGATTTACAGAAACATAAACCCAGTAATGAAACATGTTTGTAAAGTGAGCCGTAATGAAAAGGGAACATCCACATTCCACCCAACCGTAGATTAGGCACATATCTGCTATGTCCTCAATCACCCCCAAGCTAAACTATGTGTGCCAAGAGCGGAGACATCTAACCTCAGTTAAGTTTTCTAGGCAGAAATAACTTGCTTAACATAGAGTGCTCACGCAACAAGATTTCATTCTTTCCCGGCGTACCTAGCAGCATCATGCCTCCTTGCATATGCTCTCTTATAGTTTGGTTTCCTAGGTCTTACTTTGCAACTATGGTCCATTCCCCAAGGAATCCCCATCAATCACTATGCCCTGATTCTTTAGGGCTTGTCCGATCTTATTTTGCAGCTACGGTCCATTCTCCATTAAATCCCCGTCAACCACTACACCCTGCTTTCTCTAGGGTTTGTTCGATGCCATTAAGGCATTCTGACTCCTAGTGTACTCCTTTAGGTTTACTACTCTACGTCTCCCCCTCTTGCACGCATAGTCTCCTCTTTTAACGTGTCTTGTCCCTTTCAGTCAGAATTTCATTAAAGGAAAAATGTAGCGGTTACAATTGTCCTCCAAGGACTGTTTGGACAGATTCTGCAATCATCCAAACTTATAAAAAAACACAGTTAAGATTTAATATTACAAATAATGTTTATAAATCAGGGGTATTACATCCACACCCCCTTATTGCAACATTGTCCATGTTGTTCTTAGTCTTCCTCCACAACTTATGGAAATAAAATTGGGTACTTCTTTCACACATCTTCCTTTAGTCCCCAAGTCGCCTCCTCCAGGCTAAAATTCTTCCATTGTACCTTAACCCAAGCGATGAACTAGTTCCGAAGTAATGTTTCTTTCCTGTCTAGTATGCGCAAAGGTTCCACTTGAAGTTCTCCTTTCAATTCCACTTGCACGACATTCCAGTCAATGATATGAGTGGAATAATGTATATGTTTCTTCAACAATGAAATATGAAAAACATTATGAATTATCAAGTGCGCTGGAAGAGAAAGTTTGTATGCCACGGGTCCAACCCTTTCCAAGATTTGAAAGGGTCCACAAAACCGTGGTGGTAATTTGGTACAACTTCCCAATTTCAAGGAGCTCTTTTTTGGCTTGACTCGGAGGTAAACATGATCTCCGACCGCAAATTTCTTATGCTGTCTCTTCAAGTCAGCATAACTCTTTTGGAAATCCTGCACCACTTTCAAGTTCTTTTGTACTTCTTGAACAATTTGTTCCATGTCTTGCAACATTTCAGGTCCTACTATCAGTCGATCCACAGGGCTATCCCAACTAGCAGGGGTAGCAGTACACTTTTTCCCATACAGGATTTCAAATGGGCTCATCTTTGATGAGGTCTGATAACCATTATTGTATGCAAACTCTACTAGATGCAAATATTCTTCCCACTTGGTGGGTCTTTCCATGACATACATCCTCAGCATGTATTCGATGACTTGGTTTGTTCGTTTGGTTTGTCCATCTATTTCAGGGTGGTAGCTAGTGCTGAAATTTACCTTGGTTTCTAACCCTGCAATTGAGTGATTTCCAAAAATTTGATGTAAACTTGACATCTCGGTCAGAAATTACCATCGTTGGTACTCCATGAAGTCGGAATACTTCCTTCAGAAATATTTCTGCAACATTGACAGCCTTGCAAGTGGACTTCACAAGAATAAAATGAGCAGACTTGCTTAACTTCTCTTCCACAACCATAATTGAATCATGTTGTTTTTAAGTTAATGGCAAACCTGTTATAAAATCCAAAGATATTACCTCCCATTTCCATTTTGGAATTGGAAAGGGTTGTAACAAACCCACTGGATGTTGATGTTCAACCTTCACTTGTTGAAATTCCAAACATTTAGACAGATAATCAACTAAATATGACTTTAATTTGGGACAAAAGAATTGTTTTCTTAGAGCTGTGATCATATTTTGGTAACCATGGCGCCCTGCATAAGGAGATTTGTGCATTTCATTTATAACAAACAATTTTCAATCTGCAACGTTAGGCATGCATATTCTCCCTTTAAACCAAATTAACCCTCTATGGTCTACTTTGAATTCTGTCCCCTTCAAGTTTACCTCATATTTCATCAATTTATTCAGTGAATTTTCATATTCAGCATCTTGGATGCTGGCTGTTTTTATTCTTCCCATCAGATCACTTTCTGGTTGGATCATAGTAATCTCATATACTTCATGAGCTTGTTGACTGAGTGCATCAACCACCCTATTTTCCTTACCATTGATATTCTTTACTTCAAAATCGAATTCACTTAAGAAGGCCATCCATCTTGCTTGTCTAGAATTTAGCCTTGGATGAGTAAACATATTCTTTACATAGGTGTTGTCTGTCAACAAAAGAAACATTTTACCTAACAGGTAGCGATGCCACATTTTTAAGGCATGCACTACTGCTGCCAATTCTAGATCATGCACTGCATAATTTCGTTCATGCTCTTTTAATTTGCAAGATTCTTAACATACCACATGCCCTTCTTGAGATAATAATCCCCCCAATCCTTCCTTACTAGTGTCCGTACAGACTGTGTAGTCTTTATAGGGGTCAACCACCTTCAAGATTGGAGCCATGGTTAACCATTTTTATTTATTTTCAAAGCTCTCCTGACACTTCAAGGACCACACAAACTTTAATCCTTTCTATTGCAAGGAAGTAATGGGATATGATATCTTTGAGAATCATTGAATGAATCGTCGGTAGTAATCAGTGAGTCCCATGAACGATTGAATTCCAACAACATCCTTAGGCACATGCCATTCTGAAATAGCCTTAATCTTTTGTGGATCTACTGTGATCCTGTCCTCTGAGATGACATGACCTAGGTACCGAATTTCTTTCTTAAAGAATTCACACTTCTCGAACTTAGCATATAGTTGATGCTTTCTAAAGGTATGTAGCACAATTTCCAAGTGTTGTTGATGTTCTTCCTCCATATTGGATTAGATTAGGATGTCATCAAGAAATATCAACACGAACTGGTCTAGATACTTGTTGAAGATGATATTCATTAGGCACATGAATGTAGCAGGGGCATTGGTTAAGCCAAAAGGAATTATTGCGAATTTGTAGTGCCCATATCGGGTTTTGAAGGCCATTTTACTTACATATTCTTATTTAATCCTGATATGGTGATAACCAGATCTCAAATCTAACTTGGAGAATATATTATCTCCCCGCACTTGATCAAACAGATCATTAATCCAAGGCAGAGGATACTTGTTCTTGATGGTTAATTTATTCAACTGTATGTAATCTATGCAAAGTCTTAGAGTCCCACCCCTTTTCTTAACAAATAAAATTGGTGCTCCCTTAGGAGACACACTGGGTCTGATGTAACCCTTATATAGAAGTTCTTGTAATTGAATTTTCAATTCGATTAACTTAGGGATGCTAATACGATAAGGTATCTTAGATACCGGTGCAAACCTAGGCACAATATCAATGGAGAAATATATTTCTCATTGAGGGGGCAGTCCTGGTATCTCTTTTGGAAACACATCCATAAACTTACTTAAGAATGGGTGGTCTTTTACCTATGTTTGACCTTCATTAAGGAGCAGGTTGACGACCCACTCTGCATACAACTTGCAACCATTTCTCATACATTTCTTTAATTGCATGGAAGAGATTTGCCTTAAGGAGACATGTTTAATAACACCTTCTACCTTCCTAATAATTTGATCCCCAGACACATAAGTAAAGGTTTTATTAGAACAATTCAGTATTACTTTGTACTTTTCTAAAAAATCCATGCAAATAATCATATCATATGACCCTAATCCTAGTCACATGATCCATTATTTTAAATTCACAATCAACAATAAACTTAGTTACCTTTCTCCTTGCTCCAGTGGCCAGTTGGAATAACCAGGGTTTTGCATGCCTTACCTTCGTGAGTTGGAAGTCCTCCATCACTTTGGGAGTGATGTAACTTAAGGTAGCCCCTGGATAAATTAGTATAGAAAGATTTCGGTTAGAGATAATTTCTTTAATATCCACAATTGCAGATTGATAGTCTGCTTGTTGATTCTCCAGGGCTGCATTAATCGACTGGTGGTAACTTTTCCCAACTTCCCCAAGAGTGGAAGCTTCTTGCATGTTGTGAACAACCTCATTAGTTTGGTTGAGGCATGGCAAGTTCATTCACAAGTGGGGCTCTCCACATTACCAACACTTCAGGGGTTCTTTATGGGCTCCAATAGTCCCCTTAGGTCCAAGGTTCACAGATTTATAGTTCTTCTGTGGAAGCTGTTCATTTTTTTTGTAGGAATTTCCTTGCGGATTCCTTGGCATGTTCCTGAAGGGTGGGGGCTGGAAGCCCTTCTTTCGTTGGTTGAAATTTTCCTTTTATTTACCCTTCCAGACCTTAGAGAGGTCATTCCTTTGTTTGTACTGTTCAAAAGACAACATTGCTTTTCTTAAGTCTTCATCCAAGGTTTTGGGATTGTCAAATTCAATCCAGTCCTTGTAAGTATGTGGAAAGAAACTCAAGAACCTTTGCACTTTCTCTTTTTCTTCTTTAATATACGACACAAACCGCAATAGATCAAGAAATTTGTTAATGAGGTCCTCTATATTCATTTGTCCAAGTTTTAACTCATAGAATTCCCTGGTCTTTCTTTCATAGTAGCTCCCTGACAAATATTGCTTCTTGAAAAAATTCTTGAACTTCGACTATTCCAGGTTCTTCTCTTTTATTTCCTGGGAAATATTCAGATCTTGCCACCAAATGTTGGCCCTTTCCTTTAGGTTTTAGATGACCATTCTCACCTTCATGTTCCTAGAATATTTGTAAATTTGAAAGTACTTGTTAATGTATAGCAACCAAGCCTCTGCTTCTTCTCCAGTCTTGGATTCCCCGTCAAAGCTGGTTGGCTTGATATTTTTAAATTATCCTTCCAAGTGGTCTATTTTTATTTTGCTGACCCACTTGGCTCGATTTGCATATTTTTGAGTTCCATTGGAGGAACTGTCTTTTCTTTTGACACTCTCTAGAACTTCTCGGTCCCTCCCAATCTTTGTTTGGGATTTTCCCCATTATTCTTCTATTGCATACTTTGAAACAATATCTCATTAATCTCTTGCTGTGTTTCCTGAGCCTTCTTTAGCTGCTCATTGTCCGCTTTGAAGCTATGTATTTCTATGATCAAGTTCCTCATTGTTTCCAAAACTTGATTGGATTCAGAGTGTTCTTGCTCTGGTTGCGATGTGCGTGGTTCTGGTGCACCTTCTTTGGGTCAATATACATTGTCACTTTGTGAGGCCATTGTTGTATCCCTGTTACATACCAATTTTGTATGTGCACAAAATATTCCAACACAAATTGTTATGATTAGACAGGAGTTTTCCATAATTTAGGGAGCTAGATGTTCCCAAAAGGCAACAAGATTAAAACCTGTAGCTCTGATACCATATGTAACATACCCATATAACCTGCTAAAATGTATATACATATATAAAATTATTTCACATAATACATGGGCCATGAATCTTCCTCTAACATTCATTCCTAAGCTTAAATCATTTATGCAACAATCCTTCCGCATATAAAAGGTACCTTCCGCAAATAATAACTCCCTTTTGCAATTTCACTTCCGTAATGCAGATTGCGGATTGCAGAAATCACTTAATTCTTTTATAATCTTACCCTTCTGCATTTCCACTTCCGCAATGCGTATTGTGGAACTCCATTCATTTTACTCAATTTTATTTTCCACTTTTTGCATTCTGCGATGCAGATTGTGGATTACGGAAACCTTTACACTTTAACAATTTTCTTGCACTTTTCGCATTCCACAATGCAGATTGCAGATTGTGGAAACCTTTACACTTTAACAGTTTTCTTCTACTTTCCATATTCCACAATGCGGATTGCAAATTGCAGAAACCTTTGATCCTTAACAGATTGCAGGTTGTGGATTGCAGAATCCCTTATATTTCAACAATTTTCCCGTTTTGCTTTTTGCATTCCGCAATGCGGATTGTGGATAGCAAAAACCTTAACATTTTTATGACTTATCCTTTCCGCATTCCACATTCTACAATGCAGATTGCGGATTGTGGAAACCTCAACATTTTAACCATTTTTCCTTTTCGCTTTTCGCATTCCGAATTCCAGATTGCAGAAACTCTTATATTTGATAAGTTTTGACTTCCACTTTCTGCATTTTGCAATACAGATTGCGGATTGTAGAAAGTCCTTATATTTATTACATTTTAACACTGGTTTTCGATTCCGCAACGCGATTTGTGGGTTTCGGAAACGTTCCCATTCCTTATAACTTTTACTCTTCTTTCCGCTTTCGCAATGCGGAACCCCCCCACTTCCTTATGAATTTTTTACTCTGTTTTCGCTTTCTCAATGCAGGTTGTGGGTTGCGAAAACAATTCAAATTCCTTATAAATTTTATTTTGCTTCCCACTCCCGCAACGTGGATTGCGAGTTGTGGAAACACTTCAATTATGTATACATTTTTAGGCTTCTGCATGCCTTTTGGTCCCAAGGTATTTCAGCTACCTTCTCTGTGTTTTCTTGGGAAGACTAGGGAGCTTCCGAACCTCGATGGACTCACAGATTTAATCCAACTGAGTTACTTAGACAAGCTCAGGATTAGGTATTTTGGTGGTGTACGGTGGCCATTTCCTAAGAAATTTAACAACCAAGCCCTCCTTCAACCATTGCGCCCCGATTCTCTAGGGTCTATCCAATCTTATTTTGCAAGTATGGTCCATTCTCCACTGAATCCCCGTCAACCATTGCGCCCTTCTTTGTCTAGGCCTTTCTAGTGCCATTAAGGCGTTTCGATGCTTGGTGTACTTCCCTGAGGTTTACTGCTCTACGTCTCCCCCTTTTGCATGCATATCTCCTCTTTTAACGTGGCTTGTCCCTTTTAGTTAGAATTTCATTAAAGGAAAAATGTAGCAGTTACAATTGTCCTCCCGAGACCGTTTGGACAGATTCTGCAATCAACCAAACTCATCAAAAAAACACGGTTGAGATTTAATATTACAAATAATGTTTAGAAATAGGGGGATATTAAACCACACCTTATTGATTTGGTATACTTCTGCAAGAAATTATGTGATTTTTTAAGATAAATTCATCAATCCATCTTTCCAAGCTTCTATAAGTTTGATTGTTTTAGATATTTATTTATAAGTTCTATACTTTTCGAAAATCCATAATATTGTGGTTGAGGACATTGGCAAATCAAGGTGTTAGGGTTATTTTGATGGGGCTTCTTAGGGGAATCCAACAAAAAGTTGGAACATGAGGAATTATTTTTTTCAATGATAATCAGTGGATTAAATTTTTAGCTGGTATTGGTATGAGCTCCAATAACCGTGTGGAGGTGATGGCTCTAAAACTGATTTAGAAGCTTACACTCTCAAAGAATGTTCAAAATTTTCAGCTTTTTGGGGACTCATATATGGCTATTTAATGGATGAAGAGAAAACAGTATCCAAAAAACATCAACCTTCAACCTATTTTTGAAGAGACTTCTAGACTCTCTAACTTATTCTCGAATATCCCTTATCATCACATTTATAGAGAAAGAAATGGTATTATTGATTGTCTATCTGAGGAAGGCCTTGAGGTCAAAGATAACTATTGAATCATCAACGGAATGGATCATGACAATATGATGGAGCATGATCCAGGTCCCCATCCTGGATAACTGCTCTTAAATTCTCATATCCCTTTTATAGAACATCCCAAGTGCTTTTTATGGGTTTATTGCCATATTTGTTTCTACTTTATTTCTATGTTGATAGTAGTTTATTACCTACAATTTACAGATTGTTTATTTTTTCCTACATGGTCTTCTTCAAAGTAGACAATATATATGTTGATAGAATGAATACTACATACATGTAATTATTTGGTTACATTTTTGGTAGTCTATGTTCCTCCGAACAATGTAAAAGGTGATTAATATATAATATAACTGTTAGGATTTGAACTTTAATTCAATTATGTTAGATATTTAACTGAAAGAATAACACGCACAACAAAAGACAATAGACATACGAATTTTCCTTGGGGAAACCATAAAGGATAAAACCCCGCAAACTTATTTAGAGATAGATTCGTCACTAATGCAATATCACAAAATGGAAAACCCAAGAATAAGAAGTCTTTTGTAGCTTTCTCTCTTTCTCCTCTAGTGAACTTTTCTTCTCTCTCTTACTCATGAGAACTTGAGTGAGCGAGTGTGTGTGTAAATGAGGGAGGGATGCTCCATATTTATACACATCGAGTGACTGAACTAAAACCTAGCAGGGACAACCTCCTGACATAGTAGGACTGACTTGTCTCTTGGGAGACTCATAAATACATTTTTCATTATTTCCTTTGGGGTGTTATTGCCCAAGCTTACAATAGATATTTTACCTCAATGACCTTTACATGACTAGACATAATAATGACATCCCTGAATAGAGGAAAAAAAAATCCGACAGAGGTACAATAAAAATACAATAATAATACACAATAGAATATCTTTGAAAGTAACAATTACAAAAACACTCCCTCTTAACTAGGAAGGTATTATGTTTCCACAGTCATCAACACTATGGATACGTCATCATCATTGGATCATTGTTGTCGTTTCTGTTGTAATCCTCATTTTGTTGATAATTGATTAGTGACATATCTCAAATCTATCTGTCATAAGAATTTATACAGAGCCAGCCATTTTTCATGTTGGATGTAGGACTACCTCTCATCTAGGTCTTCATCATATCCACGAACAATCCATCACGTAGGTACAACCCATGACCATTGATTACATTACCACAACAATCACCTGCATCTCCTACCGTCATCTCATCGTATCCATATCATCTCATCATCACACATGGAGAGAATCCTAGATGCACATCTCATGTCCAACATACCACCTACATCTCCCACCTAGTGGGTACATCATAGGAGCACCCCAGGTGCATTACGTCTCTATTAGGAACCCGTGTCAACCCTTCTCTTTACCTTGTTAGTTATTATTGTTGGATGCATATGCTTTGTAATTCATGGCATGAGTATATTGTATTATCCCACATTCATGGGGAGTAATAGTTGTTTAGATTAGAATTAGTATATAAGTATGTGTTGAGGCCTATGAAGGCATCCATGAGTTATTTGTATTGAGATTTCTGAAAGGAGTTTTCCCTCTTGAAGTGGATTACGATAAATAAATTCCTTCCATGTTCTGTTATTTTCGTTACATCGTGAAATTTCATGATTTATTGCAGGGGGTTTCTCTCATTTAGTATCAAAGCACTTTCTTGGGTTTGTTGGGTGGAATTTCTGCCATTTTTTTCACAGTAGCTTGCCAGTGACGTGATTATTGCAGTAGTTCTTCGTCTCTGCATCTGTATTGTTCATTTCAATTGCAAGTTCGGATTAGGGAATAACCCCTATCTGATTAATTGTGGGAAGTACCTGGGAATATCCCTAAAACTCATTGTGAGGAGTACTATAGAAACTGTGAAGTAGCTATCCATTGAGAGGACCTTCTAGCTAAAAGGGAAACGACCCCTACCTGATTGGCTAGTTTCCACCCTTGAGGTAAACCAAGAGTTATTGTTTGTTGCAAAGTGGTTATCAGTTTTACCTAAGTCATGGAGTGAGGGGTACTAACCCAATACACAAGCCATAAAAAAGAATTGGTAGTCGAGTGAATGCCTCGAACCTTTAGGAAGCCAAACATACATGGGGTCCATATCTATATCCAGTTGATAAATAACAGATTGCATTTGTTTTTTCATCATATCTTATTTTCTTTAGCTTCGTTTACATTGGAAATTCATTGGAACCCCTGTAATTCCATTATGCATATTTCCTTCCTTGAGGACCCTATTCCAAATTCCACTTTCTGAAGCCAAAATACCACATTTGTCTATTTTTAGGGTTCTCTATAACTTCTTTGATTCTCATCCAATCACCTTCAAATTTTTCCACAATGTTAATCTCTTATTTCTTCTTCCTTGTCCTTCTTAGAAAAAATTTCTCATTTTTTCATCCCGCTTCTGGAATCCCCATTTTCTGCTTCTCTATCTCTGTGAAGGTGTGCAAATCCTAGTCAAACACCAATTACCCATTNAATTTTTTTTTTTTTTTTCCCCCCACCCCCCCCCCCCCAAACAAAAAAAAACTCTTGGTTATGGTTGTCACTCGTGCATGATCAAACAAAAAAATAGAAGACGAAATTGCCTTCCTCAAGACCAAACTCCAGGATCTGGATGAAAAAATTATCGGTCTCCATATTCAACATTCACCCATGAACAACAAACAACAACCAAAGTCTTCTACAGACACTGGGTTCTCTTCTTCGAACAATTTTCGTGGGCCAAAGCTTGATTTTCCTTGATTAAGTGGTGATGATTCGACTGGATGGATATACATGGTAGAACAATATTTCAGTGTGGATAACACTTTTGATTTCAACAAATCCTCACTTGCATCCTTTAATTTTGAACATGAAGCCCTTAAATGGTTTTGTTGGTACATCAAGGCTCATGAAGAGCCAAAATGGACCTATTTTTTCCAACTCCTTTTGCAAATATTCATCCCTTGTGTTTTTGATGACTTCACGGGAGCACTCACTAAACTTCTCCAAACTCACATTGTGAGAGAGTATCAGACATAATTTCAAAGATCGACCAATCACACAGAAGGATTGTATGATGCATTCTACAAGAGTTATTTTATTAGTGGTCTGAAGGATGCAATCCGATATGAGGTTAAAATGTTCTGTCCCAACACAATGATGGAATCCCTAGGGTTGGATAAGTTGGTGGAGGACAAGATCATATCTCAACAACACCACAAATCTGCTTTTGTTCCATTCAGAAATATGGTTTCCCAAAGACCTCCAATCATGCCATTCCTAGAACCAATCCTATCAAGCATTTGTCTGAAACCGAGATGCAGACATGTAGATAAAAAGGGCTGTGTTATAATTGTGATGAGAAATTCACCCGGGGACATAAATGTGCTAATTAAAATATCTATCTATTGGATGTGGATTCTCTTCATGCACTTGAAATTTGTGAAGATGCTCAGGATCTAGTAGATGATCACATTGACATTCATCATCTGCCTGCTGACCCTCCTTCTCAGGACGACAACCCATAGGTATCTCTCCATGCATTAGTCATAGTCAAGGGTTTGTTCAAGAAGATACCTCTTACAATACTCATTGATTCTGGTAGCACTCATAACTTCATTGACCCTAAGATCGCAAAACATGCTGATTGTTTTTCCCATCCTTGCTCCATCTTTGAATTCATGATTTCTAGTGGGGGCCACTTACCTTGCAAGGGGTGTTGTAAAGGAAAGTTTCCTATGGCTAGGGTTTTAGAGGCCATCAACATACTGGGTTGAAACATAGATGCAAATGGTTTTGCAAGTAAATACAAGCAAGACAAGAGATTATAATGGTTCATACTTTAGCCAAATGAAGGTTGATCCAAGAAGCCCTTCAATCCTCTTCTTTCTCCTCTTGCTCCTCTCACTCCAAGAGACCTGCAAAATGAATTATACCTTCCTCAAACCAATATGACCACATATAAAGCAATGATAATCAAATAAATATGAAATAATGATTTGACTAACATAAGCATATGATCATAAACAAATATTCAATCACACATTGAATAATGATTTGGGAAGAAGAAGGACATCACATCTTTATTAATCTTGAAAACAAGTACAAATATACCTTCTCTTCAATTTGGACACTTCATGAAACCTTGATATGGTTCTGTTGCTTCTCTTCTCTAAGGAACTCAGCCTCCAAGCTCTACAACACAATGAGAAAGCTTCTAGGGCAAAGGTGTGGGCAAAGAGAGTCCCAATTCCTCCAGCATGACAATGCAAAAGTTCAAGTCCCTTCTGATGGACCTCCCTACCTCTATTTATATGCTTTATGAAGAGATAGGGTCGAAGACAAAGTAGTTACAACTGAAGGAGTCAGTTGCATAACTAACCAAACTACCCAAATTTCGAAAACGTTTTTTTTGACATTTTTAGGAGGAATACGCGGGTTGCAGAGACATCAGTTGCGTATGCAGTAGGCATACAAGGTTTGCAATACAAAAAGTCACGTATTTAGGGCATACGCGAGTATTATATATAGCAAGTTGCGTACCATACGCGGGTTTCCTTAAGGAAACTCGCGTATACATCAAAAAAATATCATTTTGAGGGTACTTATAGGAATTTTCAGACTTTGGTGTCTTCTAGAAAGTTTTAGCTAACATAGATACCTTTCTAACGATGTAGAGAAGAGGTAAAAAATAGTTACATAACTCCAGATATGGGTCCTCCAAGTTAGGAGTTTTTCAGTGAATTTCATGAAGTGTGGTCATGGAAGTGTCGACATGTGATGAAATCATGGGAAAGTGGTCACAACCAGAGATGTGTAATTTTGAGTTATAACAGATGCCCCCTAATGTATGAGTTTAGAGGGGAAGACGATAGCCAAAATACATTATAAAGGAAACAACTGAGTATGGAGAGAGCAGAGAATCGAAGATCGAAAGGCTCGAACAAAGGTACCTGAAAGAGAGATAAATGTCAGAAAAAACTGATCTCTGGGACATACAAGTCCAAATACAAATCATCACCATAAAGATACAGGTGGATCCAACATATGTATAACTGATGAAACTATCATGGTCGCTCAGTATGCAAAAAGGCGCCATATGAAATCTAAAGGAGTCATGGCCACAAATGAACAAGGTGGATCCATGCTCAACAATCGATCATAGCCACAAGAATACAAGGTGGATCTATGCTCAACAATCGATCATAGCCACAAGAATATAAGGTGGATCTATGTCTCAAAAAAATGTCATATGAAGTGTGACAAGGTCTTGCGCAACTTGGGCAATAGCAAAAGATGACGATGCTACTGTCAGCCCAAGGTCTTCAATCCAAACCTCCCAGAAGGTATGAATACTAAGCATGTGAATAAAGGAGTTGAAGTCAAACATGGAGCAAACCGTTTGATTACCGGTCAATAATAAGAACCGTTAACAAATGTGAGGGAAACCACCATTAATGAAAATAGTCCCCAAGGTACATAGTACATTCTAACAAGTGTGAATACAAGGACTTGAAGTCGAACACTTGAAGAATCCATTGAGTAGGAGACAATAAGGTATTCCAACTACCCAATAGTGAGGGAAATTGCCATTGATGATTGCAATCCCCAAGGTACTGTCATAAAATCGAAATCTCATTCCCAGAGCAAGAGATGTTGCAGTTGATAGGAAGAGATCCATTGGAAGGAAGGCATTAAGGCATCCTTATTCATCCAACATGAGTTAAGTCAAAGACTAATTGGATATGGAATTGGTACAGAATTTCACAACAAGGACCGCTAAAAACATGATGTAATGAATTGATACCAGGGAATGGCCGACACAAAAGGTCAAGGCAACTGCAGAATGGATGACAAAGGTTAAATCCTTGAATAGTGAGCACGACACAAAAGTGACCTAGACAGCTTTTGACACAAAATAACAATGACACAAATATGCAATGTAGGAGACATTGACAAATTCCCCATATAATTGGAAAAGAAACCAACCAGAGGAGTAAGAAACTCTGAATTGGGATAAGGTCAAAATACTAGGACCCAACTATTGATAGACTCAAAACTGGTGCTTTGTTTAAGGAAAAAAGACTTGCTGCCATGATGTAAAATACATGTGAATGAACCTCCCTTCCCCTCTTTCTTGTAAAGGTTTAACGAGTCCAAGAAAGCAAACTTGGGACCTTCTTCATTTTTGGAAAGCTTGAAGAAGAGATAGAAGAATGCTTGATAAAGCACTGATTCGTGGATTTTATGAACTCAAACTAGTACATGCTCCTCAGTGTTTTCGTAGTTTAGAGAGTCTGAAAACTCCAAAGAAGACTCCAGGGGGGTGCTTTTTCGTCCAATTTAGTCTCTTGAGGCCAAAAAAGTATAAAACAATCCACATAAGAACTCTCTTATCTTCTGAAGAAGTAAGGTGCACCTTTTCTGTACTTAGTCGGGGAGGTCCGAAAAAGGTTAAATTACCACCTACCCAACGCTCCTTCAAAAGCAGGATATATCCTGAGTTTTACGAGTGTGAAGGAAGGATAGATCACTCGAAAAGATCCATTTGATTACAAGAAATGGGGATTACAACAACAAACTCAATGCTTTGTTCTTTAGGGTTTAACGAGCATGACAGATACATAAAGTACGCTCGGAGTCTTTTTCATGTTTTGGTCCAGAGCACGAAAAAGAGAAAACTAAGCTCATACCGGGGGTTCCTTTTCCATAAATTTAGTCCCTCAGGTCTAGAAAAGAGATAAACCTATGCCTGAGAATACTCTTCTCAATTTCGAAGAAAAGAGAGTGTTCCTTTCTCGTATTATTCCACATGGTCCGAGAAAGTGATAACCTACCACCAATGTGGATGCCCATTCACATATTCTTAATGAGCCTGAATGGACAAGTTTACTCGGCAGTCAAGTCTATTTTGAGGAGTTAGACCTGGGTCTAAAGAAACTCAACATATTTCCTGTGAAGTTTTAACAAGTACGAAAAATTTAACTCACGGCCTCCTTACTATTTTTAACGAGCTCGAAGGAGAGTAGAAAGAATCCTCTAAATGCGAAGAGATGAGTGTAATAGGCAAGAGAAATTGGTTCCAAGTGCAAGGAACAAACCTATGCATAATGCAAGGAAAATGAGCAGGAAAAAGACACTCGGGGAACGTCTCCTCAAGGTAAAGGGTGTCAAGTTGCAAAGGGAAAATGATACAAGGCTTAGTGATGATGAGAACAAAGATGAGGGCTTATATAACGAGCTAAAAGTGTGGAAGCCGACATCAGGCTCATAAGCGCAAGAAGGGCACATGCAAATGAATCTACAGCTTGAACAACAAGACAAGGCTAGTAAACAGTTGTGAATCCAACTAAGAATCCTATTTCCAAGAAACAACAACATCATGATCATATTCAGAAGAAAAGATCCAATGCAAGTCACTTTGGCAGAAACAAATGTGACTTTTGTATCCACATAGCTCACCTGTGGCAGGGTAGTGTCTGTAGAAACATTGGGAATCAATAAAGGAAAGACCTCATCTCTAGTTGGGTTAGGAAATGGATCAAGAAAATACAACTGATCGATAGTGACAATTTCTTTGCCATGATTAAAGTACATCACATGAAATAATGGTGACACCACGACTTGCATGGCATAGACATAATCATGTCCAAGGAGCGTATTGAAGTCAAAGGGGTCTTCTATCACCATGAAGTCAACTAAGACAGTATTCCCACCCAAAGTAACAGGTGTTTGAGAAAGAGTTCCCAAGACTATACAAGTTCTTCTATCAAATGCCAATAACTGACTAGGACACAAGGCTGGGAGATTCGACACCTCACCAAGCACGAGCAAACAAGATACTAACTGAGGCTCCTTCATCAACAATACAATGAGCAATCGTGTATGGTTCAACTTTGACCTTTATCTGGAAAGGTGCATTAGAAGCAAGGAACGGATCAACTAGGCTATCCCAATCAAAGGAAGCAATACAAGAGCTTGGTGGGGGTTGATCCGAAGCGAGTTCAGTCCCCCTTGTTCAGTAAGTTTTGAATTGGCAGTGAATAAAATGTGACTAGCAGACAATTCACTCTCCAAAGGAAGAGTGGGATTGATCGATACTGAAATCAATTCAACCGCTTCGTGAAAGTCACTCTCTAAAGGGAGAGTGGGATTAACCAAAGCTAAGGTTGGTTCAATCACATCAGGATCACTCTCTGAAAAGAAGAGTGGGATCAACCAAAACTAATATTGGTTCAACCACTTGATCAACCAAAGGTTGAGTAGGTTGTTGAGAAATTACAAGTTGTTCAGGAGAAGGAAATTCTTGAGTCTCGAACCACACTCTTCGCACCTTTGCGATAGTAGGGCACTGGTGAGCAAGATGATCTCCCTCACATAGCTTACAAGGGAACTTAAGTTTGCACTTCAAACGACCAGTTTTCTTAACAGTGTCAACATGACTAGTAGTGGCTGACTATTTTCTATCAACATGACCTATAGAGGCTGAAAGTTTGCCCCCAGCATGACCACCAGAGGTTGGGTGACTGGGTCCAACCTGACTAAGAGAGGCTGGTTGTTGAAAAACTTTAGGATGTTCAAAACTAGGATGACCATGAAACCAAACTCTTCGCACCTTCGCGATAGAAGGAAATTTATAAGTAAGGTGGTCTCCCTCACAAAGCTTACAAGGAAACTTGGGCTTGTGTTTTGAATGGGTAGTCTTTTCAACAATGTCAGCATGACTCACAATGGCTGACGGATTGTCTTCAGCATGAACCATAGAGGCTAAGAGACTGCCCCCAACATGACTTGCAAAGGCTGAGAGACTGGGTCCAACATGACTTGCATAGGTTGGACGAGCACCACCAGCATGAACAATAGAGGCTTAATGGTTCAGTTGAGTGTGTGCCCCTAGCATGAACTTCAGAGGTTGGGTGGTTGGATCCAACACGACTTGTGGAGGCTGGATGGCGAGGTTCAACTTGAACATCAGAGGTTGAACGGGTGCCCTCAGCATGAACTACAGAGGCCGAGTGACTGGATCCAACGTGAACTGGAAAGGTTAGAAGGATCCCACCAACAGGATAAACAGAGGCTGGATGGTGAAGATAAACTTGACTTGCAGAGGTTGAGTGTTTAGATCCAACATGACTTGTAGAGGTTGGATAGGAGCCCCCAGCATGAACTACAGAGGTTGGGTGGTGAGGTTCAACATGACTTGCAGAGGTTGAACTGTTAGAATTTTGATCATTCAAGCTAGCATTATGATCTTAGTATCTTTAACTGAGAGAATAACATGCACAATAATCAACACAAGAGACAAGAGACACAAATAATTTTCCTCGGGGAAACTGTTGGAGACATTTACCATCATACACACTCTTTTTGGTCAAATTGGCCTAGTTAAACCACTATCCTAAGTATAATTGACATTAATTGACATTAGTGGAGCATTAATTTCCATCATCCAGTCACACCCACGCCTACCTATAGTCAAGGAGGCTAACTAGAGCACTCCGGGGGTGATATGAGTGATATTAATGCACCTAATTACTAACTGGTGGTTACAATCAGTTCAACCAGTCAGTTAAGGCACCTCCTCTCATTAAATATATTATTTAATGATTATTTATTTCAACAGGGCGCCTCCACCAACTTCTGATGATCAGTTCAGATTCATTTAACCTCATCGGGGTTCATTGAAGTCATGGAGCACTAACACTTGATGGTTGGCTTTCTATGACATGTGTTTGATCTCCTTCAGTTGAGATTCAATCATTTATTGCACTCTGACTTTAGTTAGGGTTTGGTGAGTCAATTAGGGTTTTGGTCAAGTGGTTAACTGAGTGTGATTGAATGGCCGACAGTCAATGAAGCTAGACTCAGTCATTGAATTCGAATGACCTCCTTAGGTATTTGAATTCCTCATTGATTCAAGCTATTGCTTGACATTGTTATTGTAACTATTCATTGATTATTGAATATAGAGAGAGGAAACCATGCTGGTTTTGATTAACACCATTTCATGAGTTATTTGTTGATTATTCTTTGATGATATTGATGCTTTGTTCCTAGATCAATGTGCAAGAATAATATGGTATCAGAGCATACGACGAGACGAAGATCTATCTCTCAAAAAACAAGCCTTTTGACAAATTTCTCCATGGAAAGTGAGCAATAGCTCAAAACTCTAGCACTACACCAAAAGCCAAGGCTTACCACTCAATATCCCAAGTAAAGAACTTGTTGATCAAGCTTGCTTGATTGACTATGCTGGGTGTGATGAAAGCCTAGAATGTGCAGGCTGTCCGACCTTATTTTTCCCTTTCTGTTTTGATTTTCAGGTTTCTACGGGTGAATCATTCGCTTCAACACATCCAGATGGCCTCCTCAGTAGATCTCTTGACTCCATACAATTTCCACTCATGGAAAAATAAAATGGAGATTCAGTTGCACTCCAAAGGACTTTTTAGAGTCGCCATGGACACTGAAGTTGAGCCTGGATCCACCATAGAAAAATCAAGATTCTTGAACAAGAAGGATGAAGCCTTTGGTTTCTTGTGCCTCTCTATTTCCGAAGACCTTCTCTTCCATCTTACGGATCTGAAGACACTGAAATAAATATGGGACAAATTGGAATCTCTATACGGAAAGCATGATGACTTGAGAGTTTACCAAAATGAACTCATGTCTCTCCAACCTTCCAATTTCGAGACTCTGAATGATTTCTTTACAAAGTTCAAGCATATTGTTTTACTCTTGAAGCAATGCAATGTGGAGAAGGAGGATGATCAGCTCATCCTTGCCATCCTCTCCAAAATCGGGGCTGATTATTCAGTTTTTGTTTCTACGTTTCATGCGGGGTAGCTCACAACCCCCGAATGGAAGATGCCTACACTCAATGCCTTCATTGAGTCCCTAACAAATGAACATGACAAGCTTGTCTAGATGGGGATCATCCAATATTCTCGTGATCAAGCCCTCCATGTCTCAGGGCCCAAAGATCTGAAGGGTAAAGGAAAGCAACAGAAAAATCATAAAACTAGATTTGATGCTCCCAAGCCTAGAGTTGAAAACCAGCAGCATGATGAATCTTCCAGTTCAAGGAAGAACAAAGGAAAAGGGCACAATGGGAAAGAAAAAGTCAAGTGTTCTTAATACGGGAAGGGTTTTCACCCTGAACATGCCTGCATGAAGAAAAATCTTGATGAAGCAACCTCTTTCCTTGAGAGGAATCACATCAATCTTCCAGAGAGATTTGGGAGGAGAGATCACCAAGATCAGGAACCACAGCATGAGAAAGGTCATGCCCTCATGGAAAGCACTTCGAAGTCCAAAGCATTGTTGATTGAATCTGGAGCTTCGAACCACATGTTGGATGAAAAATACTCATTTTCATCCTTGGAGACTGGCAAATCCATCCCCATCCACATGGGAGATGACTCCATCATCATTTATGAAGGACAAGGTACTGTAGATCTAGAAAATGGTTTTTTTCTCTAATGTTTTGTATGTATCATCTCTAGCAGCAAATATCCTTAGTGTCTATCAGATGACACATACAGGAATGCCTAAGAGAGTCTCTTTCAGCCCAAATGATGTTGAGATAACAGAAATTGCATCCTGGAAACTCATTGCTAAAGGCCTTGCAAACCATCATGCAAAAGCCTATGAGTTCTCTCACTTTGTTGCGGATGCAAAGCCCACCGCTCTGCTAACTCATGGAAATGAGGTTAGTAGGATGTGGCATGAGAGGTTTGGCCATCTTAATTTCAAATATTTGCAGAAATTACAAAAATAATCCATGGTTGAAGGCCTCCCCATCATCAAGGCAACCAAAAGGATTTGCAAGGGCTGTGTGATTGGAAAACACTTTGAGCACAAGTTCGATTGGGGGAAGGCAAACCGAGCTACAAGCATATTGGGGATGATACATTCTGATATCAGTGGTCCAATTCCTATCACATCCATGAATGGATCAAGGTACCTCCTTACTTTTATTGATGATTTTTCAAGGTATACATGGGTTTTCTTTCTAAAAAAGAAATCATAAGTATGTGAAAAAATTTCTGAATTGAAGGCCTTGATCGAAAATGCCTCTGGGCTTAAGATCAAGATCTTGAGATTTGATAATGGATGGGAGTATGTCAATAATGAGTTTCTGTACATATTCTCCCAAAGTGGTATTCAGGTCCAGCATTCAATTCCTTACACTCCCCAGCAGAATGGAGTAGCGAAAAGGAAGAACCGGTCTCTCAAGGAGATGACCACTTGTATGTTGGAGTCAAAGAAGCTTGCTGCAAATTTGTGGGATGAAGCCATGAATGCTACAGAATACATTTAGAACAGGCTGCCACACTCATCCATGAAAGGAAATACTCCTTTCGAAGCATACTTCAGACACAAGCCGGATGTGTCGAACCTACGGGTGTTTGGGTCCACTGCATGGGCCCAGATTCTGCTTGATAAAAGAAGGGATTTGCAACCGAAAAGCATAGAATGTCTATTTATTGGGTATATTGATGAATCTAAAGGATTAAAGCTGCTATATATCAATACCAAATATATCATCATCGAGAGAAGTGTCAAGTTCGATGAGCCTCTTCAGGAGGTGGAACTAGTGAAGGAGAAAACTGCTGAATTTCCTTCCTATTCTACTGAGTATTTGGATGATGAAATTGGGGGTGATGACCCTGATTTGGATCCTATAATTTATGATATCAATGTGTAGCAATAATCAGATGATGAATCAGAACCTGAAGTGTAAAATCATCTTCCTACATGGGCCCAACAGACACTCTCCTCCGCAGGAGACAACATTGGAAATACGGAAGATCCAAGGAGAACCCGGTTTGATTTCCAAAGAGCAGGTATTGCACTCTCTTGTTATGATAATTTGCTGTCCAAAACTTACTATTTGATGATTAGTTCAGATCCAAAATCATACTAGCATTCTCGCAATGATCCGAGATGGCAAGTTGCCATGGATGAAGAGATGAATTCTCTTCAGAAAAACACTACTTGGGAGCTAGTTTCTCTTCCTCCGGGAAGGAAATTGGTTCAATGCAAGTGGGTGTTTTGGAAAAAGGTTGCTGCTGATGGAAGAACCTATATGTATAAGGCAAGGCTGGTAGCAAAAGGTTTCTCTCAGGTCCAAGGAGTGGACTACCATGAAACCTTTGCACTGGTTGCAAAAATGGACTCCATCCGCCTTGTTTTGGCTATTTCAGCATCCAAGCACTGGGAGGTGCATCACATGGATGTTAAGTCAGAATTTATGCATGTATATGTTCATGAGGAGATATACATGAAGCAGCCTAAGGGCTACCTCACTGATCCATCTTTGTTTTGCAAGCTAAAGAAGTCACTATACAGGTTAAAACAGGCCCCAAGAGAGTGGTATTCCAAGATGGATGCCTTCCTTCTCTCGCAAAACTTTCAGATATGTAGCTCAGATCCAAATGTGTATTTACAATAGAATTATGGTCATATAATTATCATTGTTTTATATTTTTATGACTTACTGATCACAAGTAGCACAGTTGCCTCCATTTCAGCCATCAAAACTGCTCTTCACAATGCCTTTGAAATGAGTGATTTGGGGCTTCTAAAACAATTTTTGGGGCTCGAAATCGAGCAAAATTCTGATGGGATTATGGTCACTCATTCCAAATGCATTTCATACCTTTTATTCAAGTTTAACATGGCTGAATGTAGTCCTGCAGAATTCCCTTTCCTTTCAGGGATCAGCCTTGAAGAAGGAAAACAGACACCTCCCATGGATTGCACTATCTATCGACAACTGATTGGTAGCTTATTGTACTTGACACATTATAGGCCTGATATTTGTTATGCCATGAATTCTATATCAATATACATGCAGCAGCCTCATGATCTTCATTGGAAGGCATCCAAGAGGATCCTCCACTACATTCAGGGAACCAGGACCTACGACATTCACTATGCTGTAGACTCCGAGCTAAAGCTGGTTGGATACATTGATTCCGATTGGGTGGGTGATTCTATTGATCAAAATTCAACTTCCTGATATGTATTCAAGTTTGGTGGTGGCCCTATTTGCTGGTCAAGAAAAAAGCAGGCTGCCATAGCACTATCTTCAGTAGAGGCTGAGTATCGAGGAGCGGTGAATGCTTGCATCCAAGCAGTTTGGTTGCAAGACATTCTTTTAGAGTTTGGTATTGGTAGTAATTTGTCCACTATCCTCTTTTGTGACAACAAAAGTGCTATTAAGATATCCATGGATCCAGTTACCAGGCAGAGGACCAAGCATGTAGAGATTCACATGCACTACATCAGGGAGCTAGTGCATGACAAGATCATCATTCTGCAATACTGCCCGACTGATGAGCAGATTTCAGACATCTTCACCAAGAGATTTTTAGAAAAGAAGTTCACTTACCTCCATTCACTGTTGGGGGTGAGTTCATCAGGGTGATCCAGACTAATTTCAGTTTTCAGCTTGAGGGGGGGGTTTTCCCATTGGGTTTTCCCTCTTTTCCTCACTTAGTTTATTTTGAGCATTGTTTCAGTTTCAGCATTGTACAGGGTGACCTATGGCCTTATTTTCCGGGGCCCTAGCATTTTTATGCATCTATGTTTTCTAACTCTTCCTGAGTATAGCTTGAGGGGGGGTGTTGGAGACATTTACCATCATACACACTCTTTTTGGTCAAATTGGCATAGTTAAACCACTATCCTAAGTATAATTGACATTAATTGACATCAG
>LPNX010077978.1:335680-355574 GCA_001517045.1 Pseudotsuga menziesii | reverse complement strand
GCAAGTATTGGTGATCATGTGTTTGTAGTTCACTCTCCTAACTTGCATTCAATTACGCACCAAGAAATGTAAATTTCAACAACTCGATAACTTGTTATTTTCCGAACTAAATTTGGTGGTGTCTAAAGACACCATTCTTGGCGCCTCCAATGTTCCGTAGATGGTGTTTGTATCCTAGGCACACCAAAGGCTAGACATTAGTAACATCATAAGAAAGAAAAGAGAACCCAATGAAAATGTGCAAACATGGTTTAAATAACGCACCTGACAATGCACTCATACAAGTAGGCCATCCAGATCTAGAAGCCATAACACATAAATTAGGTCTAAATGTAATTCTATATATCGCATATGCGATATAACACATATGTGATATGAATAACCCATAACGCATATGCGATATAATACACATAGATCAACTCACTGGTTCAAGTAGTTTTTTAGATCAACTCTGGTTTTATATTATTTCAGTTTTACTTTGCCACAGTATTAGTTCACTTTCAGATTGGTTCTCTTTCAGTTCCATTTTTGTAGTACTCTACAACACTAAATACTTAGTTTTGTTCCATATTTTCTATTCGCCCAAGTCCATACACGACATAGTTGTGTTTGCACAAAAGGCCTTCCTAGGGTTCAAGGTAGCTTCAAGCTTTTTGTATTAATCCATATCACACCCTTCTGAGGGTTTCAATATCAATCCATTTGTGAGTGGATACACAGTTCTCCTATCCCCAACGGTGCAAATCTCCACCAGCAAGAGAGGAGGTTCACAGATCTAAAATAATAAAGATTTCTCCTTCCATTTTATTTACAACAAGATGATGAATAACAACTGTATGGACATCCCCACATGCTCGGGAAAGAAGGGACATCCCCACCATCCCTATGTGCTCACATATTACACCATCTACATCATCATTATCATCTAGTTTCAACAAAGCTCAGCACCTCTTCTAGTTTTTGGCTTCTCCTCTTTGCAAGCATGGCTTCCAACATCAACAGGGAGGCGGGAAAGAAGGGAGGCTTTCCACTTAAATCTGGAGGAATGGGCTGTATGTGAGGCCCACACTCCCCATTACATATTGGGCAATGTATTATGTAGATATATTAGTATAAATAATGAGTAGCATTTATTATGCTTGTTTTGGCCTCATCAATGAGGTCCCTTTGTAATGGTTATAGAAAGGCACCTGGCCTCCTAATGAAGATAACTTTTCTTGTGCAAGTCTTGCGTCTCTCTCTTTCTGTTTGGGTTTTGGGTGTGGTTATAGGTCTGAGTGTTCTTTTCGGTTTCTCCATTGAGAGGTGAGGCTCTCCTAGCCTCACCTATGATATTTTCTATTAGATCTATCAAGCCATGAACCGTAGATCAATGTTCCTTGGCAACTACATATTGTATTTTTTGTTCTACACTCGAATATTAAATACATGTTTTTTCTTTGGAATCAAAATTGGGAGGCAAAATCAAACTAGCATCGAAGTGAAATTCATCATAATAGGGATGATTTTTGGGAACAATGGAGTAATGCTCTACTCCCAAATTTGTCCCCCCTCCACTAAATATTTCTCATAAAACTTAGCAATGTTTATAAAATGAACAACTAAGAGAACTTTTGAGAATATATATACTTTGTCGTTTGTTATCCAAATAGAAAAAATGCAATGGTACAACTCATGGATAGAAGGAAATAAACCATCAAATCAACATATTGACACATTAGATCCTTAGTGTGAGAGTAGATCAAAGAATTCATGTTTTGATACTTTCAACATTGGAACTTTATTTCTCAATAATATAAGCACTAAGTGGATGGGTAGAAACAACTAAGGAGGGTTTGATGTTGATTGCGTCTTTGAAGCAACAAATCATTGAGAAGGAAGGTATACCTTTACCCCATGCACCTCCATGAATTCGTAATACCAAGAAAGTCATTAAATCGATATAGATGCAATATTTAGAAAGAAAACATAGGTTATTCAATTACTTACCAACACACAAAAGTAGTGGTTGAACTAAATGGATTCCGACTTTTATATGCATATTTTACTTTATGGGTTCACTAAGGATGATTAGATGATTTAACATGTAATGCGATGGTAATCTGCTCAATATATCTCACTAATATTTGATATGTCTCCCCATGGTCAATACATTTCTCATATGTTCTATTAACGCATATGCGATATAACGCACATGTGATATATCGCACATGCGATATATCGCATATGCGATATGGATAAGCTATATCGCATATGCGTTATTTGAAAATTTAAATAATTGGAGGGATTAAGGTTTGGCATTAGGTTTGGAAGCAGCTTCAGAATACCGAACCTATTGGCTACGACAAATCAACCAGGGCTATTGCTTGTCTTTTAGAACTCTATCAATATGCTCAGATTAGATCACGTGTTTTGATATGACATACACAATATTTTTTTATGAAAATGTACGATATTGTAGAGTACGAAATGATGATTCTGAATATATATTTTTTTCCTTCAAAACTATGTTTTATTTATTTATAATTATTTTTCTAAATGACACACGTTAGTTTTCGAGAATACATACATGGATTGTTTGTTATATAACTTTTGATTTCCATCACCATTTCCCATAAAAACTATATGGTGCACTAGACGAGATCAAGCTCTATGATCTTATATTAAGAAATCAAGGATTTCATTAATTTTTGCCCCTAAAGTGTTGCACCCGCACATAAGGTTTTAATTTCAAGCTTTTCTGACTTCAATAATTAATAATAAAAAAATTACTTCATGAAAAAATCCGAATAAATAGTGTTGCACTAGGCCCATATGTCCTTTATATGTCTGCAAGATTTTATCCCAAATGGACATCATTTACCTCATATATTGTTGCACCCGCACAAACATATATGTTAAGATCTCCTAAAAATTTGAAAACCCACTTTCACGGAAACTAATTTTATAATCATTTGCACATGTTTTCTCTACATAAACCCTATATATTATGAAAGCTGATTCAATTACCTATCTTTTCTCTTTTTACTTCATCTTCAAATAAGTTAGGGAAGTATCCCTAATTGTCACCTAAAATCAGAGTTTTCCGTTTATTCTAGTATTATGTGGCATCTAAAGTGTCCTTAAAGGAGTCCATGATTGTGCATCAGCCCGTAGGCGTTGTTTGGATTTGTGGCATAGATTTTAACTGTAGCATGCACATACAAGATATATAGCATGGACTATAGAGAAACGTTATGCGATGGCCTAATGATTGTATAAGAAAATACTTATGGTTTTATTAGTGTTATTGAAATTTGTCTCGACATCTACATGATTCGATGTCATGACCTCATGATGGAAAAATGGGTTTTAAATGTTTCAAATGGTTAATAAGGTGTTTGGTTATGTATAGATTTTAACTGGGGCTTTTCAAACCCTTTATGTGTTTATAATGGATGACTGTAATAATAGGACTCGAAATTTAAACATTCGAGCTATGTGAATGGATATGATTTGGATTGTGGATTTTATATAGTAATATAGAGTTTGATAATGTACCACATGGATGGTCACGATGCCTTCTCTGTTTAGTTAATTTTGATTATGTTTATTAAAATGAAATGTGATGATATTTAATTTGTTTTTACATGATTATGTAGAGGAGACCTTAGAAGGTCTTTAATAATTTGTTAGCTTGTTTAATGTATAAATTCTGTTTCTAGTAGATCTAGTCTAAAATCAATCAAATAGTACATAAATTATAAATCTATTTGAAGACTAATATATATATATATGTGTGTGTGTAATTTTATATGTATATATATTTAACCTATACCTTTGAACTAAACTTTGAATTAAAAATAACCGTATGTTTACAAACGAAATATATCAGCAGAGTAATGTCACCTGTAGAATAGGCTAACTTGTAACAAAACTAGGTATAGTGCACATAAACTAATCATGGAGACAATTACAGAATTTCACTCAAAGTACAAATCCTTTATGTGTACAGCATATAATAAAGATTCTCGAGCCTATGATTTCTAAATTGCATATACCACCTTAGCAGATTGATAACAATAAAACAAAACCACTAGGGTTAGAAATTTCATTGCATCCTTTGCTCAACATAAACATTAATGAAACATTGGAAATAAATAGAATATGCCTTAGATGGTTTCATACCTGAAATTGAAGCTCTGTCAATGGCTGCACCTGCACACCTAAATAACCAGCATTAACAATTCAATGTAGATATGACCGTTGTTTGATGACCAAATCACTTGGAAACTACCACGCTCCTCCCAACCATGATCGAGAACCGTTCATGATTCTAATCTGGATCCCCCTGAGCTAGACTCCAACATGCAAGTAGCTTAGAGATCCTAAGGTAGGGTTTCCTAACTATTAATGATTTTTGAATCAAAACCTCTTTTCCTTGCATGAAACGTTCTCCAAGAAAACACTTGAGAGCAAAAGAGGGAGAATAATAATTCTCCTAGATGAAAAATCAGAACCCCTAAGCCTTTGCTTGGCTTGAGTCTTTATGGGGAGACTCTTTAGTAAAAGAGGCACTTAAATTTCTTGATTTAACCCTTTTTAATTTAATGGGGTAATTTTTCAATTCTTAACCTAGGAACTTTTAACTAGTTCCTAGTTAATCTTTCATAAATATTTCACTATTTATTAGTCCTCTAATAATAAATAATAATTGGAGGAGCTTTTTGTCTTTCTTTATTCAATTATATAATTAATCAAAATTAATTATTTATACATACTATGTATAAAATACATAGTATTAAAATACTTGTTAACACTTGTCTTCCAAAATCATATGTCATGATCCCTTAGAAGACACTTCTTTTATGAAGGTCAAGTAGATAGATGGCTTAGGTCTACTAGGCTAGGAAACTCTAAACATTCTTGCATGTTGGATTTCCCTCATATAACATGGTAATTCTTTACTTGATGAGAATACAGAAATTCAAAATTTCATTTAAGCACTTAAAAATAATTATGATGAGCTCAATATTATTCCTTAAGTCTTTTTCAATTGGAGGTGATTATAATCTTTTCAGTAACCCTAGCTCTTACGAGAGCCCTTATAACAAGGAATTACAAACATAGTGCAATTCCTGAGCTCTGGCTCAACACTAAATGCTAGGATGTACTTGTATCACCCACCTAGGGATACAATGGACAAAGATCCGATGCTACAGAGCTTATGCTCAACACCCACATGAAATGCTCCACAGCGTATTCCCAACAATTCCAATTATATTTTCATGCTTTCGAGAGCTTTTATGCTCAACGCAAATGTAACTACTCATGTGTTCCAGAGCCTCTAGCTCAACACAAAACATCTCATCTTCACAGTCCACAACCAATACAAACATTTTATCAATCATGTGCTTCACAGTCCACGCCTAACACAAAACATATATATACCTATATATCATCAACAATTGGCTTAGGCCCAATATACAAAACAATCCATCATGTTCATATGTAGTGGGAACTTCCAGCCAAAAATAAAACATCAATATAATCATCATGATCAATAGGCTTATCCCTATAATTGGTAGGTCCAAAACTCGGGACATTACAATATTGCAGACCATTTGAAAGAAATAGATTATTATGAATTTGTTATGATGTCTAAAGACCGTCTTTGTAGTTTGGATATGGATTCCTACTGCCAGGGCAGCGGGGATCTCCATCGCCGCTGTTAATTGGGTGGTAACAGAACGCGCACACCTGATAGCGAAATTTAGTACAAAGCGATTCTTTTATCTCCGACTGATCGAAACTTTCGGCACACGTTGGGCTCTCATCAAGAGCAACAGTGACGTTAATGGATTTAGCGTTTCCGTTTTCTTTTCCTTTTCGGATGCTACTTTGTGGGGGCTTCCATTTGGCCTCTCGAGAGCTCTCAAACTTCCAACCTTGAGGACGCTGCTGATTAACAGATTTTCTGTATGAAGAATTGACAACCAATTTCTCTGGTCTCCGATGATCTAAATTGGAGGATCTTGAAAATAAGAACAACCATTGTGTTTAGCACGCATTGCCTGCTGCGACTTGAACGGTGGGGCACCTTGCTTGTTCTGTGACTGATAAATTACTGTACTTGGATTTTGTCCAATAACTTTGTATCAACTATTGACAGCCAATTTATGTGGACTTGGATTTTGTCCAATAATTTTGTATGAATTAGAATTTGACAGCCAATTTATCTGCCCCGTATGGATGAAAATTTGATCTCCTATGATTGATCTGCTGCAGAAATGAAATTGGAGGATCTTGAAAAATAAGAACCACCATTGCTTTTATAAGAACCTATTTCTTGCTGCGACTTGAACGGCTGGGCACATTGCTTGTTCTGTGACTGAATTACTGGAACGCTTGGGCATCTTGCACCAATATTTGTTTGTTGCTACAACATTTTGCTCTTCCTCGTTCTTTCTCTTCTTGTTTGGTGAATGTTGCTCTTCCTCGTTCTTTCTCTTCTTGTTTGGTATCGCATAATTCCACCTGCGCTACCTCTCTTGAGCGGACTCGGTATACTATTAAGCAGACATGCAATTTCGAATTTTTTTCGCCGGTTGCTTTTGTCCCTAAAGACGGGTTATAATACATATAATATATATGTTTTTTAAAAACTGAGTATTGAAAGGGAATATCTTTCTGTTTTGGCGTCCGTGAATGTGAAAGAAAAATTGTGGACAAATGGACACTATTCGATAAGAGCATGAATGCTTATAATGATCTAATGGTATTGAAATTAAGGATGCAGTTTTATAGTATTAATTAATGTTTTATAATTGTTTAATGGATTTTGAAATTAAAGATGAAGTTTTATATGGTTAATTAATGTTTAAATTATCAAAATGATGGAGTTTTGTTTAAAGTGAGGTTTTATTTTTATTAATTATTCTATATATATATATGGAGTAATTATGAGCGTATTTAATCTTGTATTTATATGGAATGTGTGTGAGAATCTGCAAAGTGTTACATTTTATGGACTATATCTAAGAATCTCCAAAGTGACACTTTCCATTAGCTTTATTTGAGAATCTCCAAAACCACATGTTACTTGAGAAACCCTGAAGTGACATGTCTCACAACCTCTACAAAAGAATCCCCAAAGTGATAAGACCCACAAACTCTACTCACTAATCACCACAACAACACATACAATGGTTTCTAGTATTCCAAAGGTTTTTCCCAAGGAAAAGAGGCACATCCCACTAGCTCTACCCCATAATCATTCTTTGCTATTGTGTGGGGAGATGTGATCCAATCATGAATGGACAATGGGTGTAGGTATTATTTTTGCATCAGCTTAGTCCAAAGTATAGAATGTGTTAATAGCCTCGAAATACCTTTAATTGCTATTGTTGTTCGAATGGCGATGCTTGAGCCCTCATTTGCCAAGGTCTTTAGGATGGGTAATATTTCCACGAGACGGAATTAAAAGGTTTGGTATCTTTTTTCTTTCTTCCATAAGAAGCCAAAAATCATCTTGCAGATACATTACATGACCCCATGGGGAATGTGTGAAATCGTGATCCAATAAATAGGAATTCCCTCGAGTATAGATTTAAGGAGAGTAAGTCTAACTCAAAAGGAAATCCATTGGTTACACCAATGTTTCAACTTTTTCTCGACTTTGTTGATCAACTAGTCCATTGGTGCTATTGACAAACTTCCATTGAATTCTATTATACATGTATGATGGCATGGGGTTGGCATGTAATAAAGCACATCACTCTCACTATGTACCTTGATGTTGGCGGTGCTTATTGTTGAACTCCTTTGTCTTGTACTTAAAAGAAATGTACCCTTCACTCAAGTGAAATCACTTATTAAGCATGGAAAGCTTATCCATGTTATTTAATTCTTGTATTAGGAATTTTGATCGAAACTATAGGGTTCCTAATGTCCTTGGAGGACCAACTTCGAGATTCCACGTGGAGGCAAGGGATAGGGCCTAAAGGAAGTGGTACATGGTGATATTGACAGACTTCCACTAGATTCTGTAATACATCTATGATGGTATGGGGTTGCAATGTAATCGAGAACATCAACCTCCCTTTGTACCTTGAAGTTGGTGGTGCTTATTGTTGAACTCCAATGTCCTAGCCTTAACAAAATAATACACTTCACTCAAGTGAAATCACTTATTAAGAATGGGAAGCTTCCCTACCTTATTTTAACACTTCGATTAGGAACTTTCATAAAAACATGTAGGGTGTTGACTATTGTTCTTGGAGGACAAACTTCGAGATTCCGGGTAGATGCAAAGGATAGAGCCTAGACGAGGGGGGCACATGGTTCTATTGATGAATAAAATCCCAATATAGGAAAGGGTTTTGGTATGTAAATATTTGATGTAGCATAAAAAGTTGGACTTGATAAGCCATGTAACATCCTTGTTTATGTATTTTGGGGCATATATGAATTCCTTTTCATGTTTTTTTTTTATTAAGTTTTATGCACCCTTACTACACAAATGAGAATGATTGCATATTTGTAAATAGTGGGGTGGATTCAAAAGGATCCTCATGAATATATATGTATCTAGTAAAAATGTTTTAAATTTTATGAGTATTGGGATTAATTATTATTTTACGCATACAAATGATTTAAATAATGGTTTACTTTTTTTATGACATACAAATGACTGAAAATAGATAATTTAGAAGGATTTACTGAAAATAGAATGATTTAGAAGGATTTTGATTAAATTACGTGAAATGGAGGACATGGAGGCCTTTGGTGGAAAATTAGTCTTCTATTCTCCCTATTGACATTTGTGATTTGCTCTTTTATATAAGTGTGACTCATTGTTTATCACAATTGTGGAGGAAATGATGGATGCAATATGATTTGGGGCTTAAATCATGCTTTAGTACCCATTTTAGACAAATAAAATGAATTTCCAATTCACAGAAGAAAATTGTGTGTGTATACACATATACACCACTTTTGAGTAAAGAATATCACACTTTTGTTTTTAACCAATGTGAGTTTGAATTTATTAACTAATTCCCATAACTTTATGTTTCTAAGAATGTGTTATTTAAATTAACACATGTTTTTAACATTTTAAATTATAATGTTTGATGTTTAGATTCTTTAAAATTGTGTTAAATTAATGTTTGATATAAGAAATATAGAGATACACTTTTAATTTCAAAATTATGAATATTACTATTTGTGACACCTCTCTTTTATATATATGTATGTCAAACGAGTTTACCGCTACATTCCTTATAGATGATTTTAAATTTTTTATTTTAGTAAACAAAGTTTATAAGATAGAAATAATCTTACAAGTTTAGGTATTTCCATTAATTTGAATTGAATTCTTTATAAATTTTTTTTTTTTTTTATTTTAGTAAAAATTTCATGTCATAGAAATAATCTTAGAGGTTTCGGTGTTTCCATTATCAATTCGAAATGCTTTCACATTGTTTTTTAGAATATAATGTTGATTTGGAAAGATCAACAAACCCCATGGTATCACCTTTACTTAGTGAATTATTCACATTGACATATTCATATTCGAAATATGACAAACAATTATGATTATTTTGTTAACAATTTTATATACTCTTAAATACCACTAAAGTGGATGAACACACGAGCTCCACTAATTCTATTGAAGATTGAGCATTTATACTATCCTAGCATAAAAAAAATATTATATTTTAAGCTACACGGTGACTTAGATATTCAAGGCAATTTATCTTCAAAACACAAAATTATTAATCCAATGACTTAGATACAAAAGCTTCAATACAATATATCATTCTTTATCGTATACGAGGCATTTCATTTTCAAAGTTGTAAAAATGAAGGAAATCTTGCAAAGAGGTTGATCTTACAAACTGGTATCTACTATTTAAAACATGTATTTACTATTTAAACGATTATGCAATAAAGGATGCCCTATCATTATTTCACTTTAAACTATAAAATGTTGTCTAAATACATAGTCACTAAATACATCACCTTATATTACTTACATATAGTCTTTCTACTCCAAATATATACAATTGTTAAACTCAACTACCTCACTAGGTCAATTGTGAGTTGGTTAAGACATATACTCTTTCTATTCAATACATATATACAACTCTTAAATTTAGAAACAATTTTAACAACTATGTTGGGATACGACTTTCAAATCATCTATATAAAGGGGAACAAGAGTGTGGTGGTCGATGCACTCCCTAGAAAACATGAGGATGTTGATGCATTACTTTGTGTGATTTCAATTATACAACTCGATGTCAAGGCATTAATTGTTTGAGCTTTGTAAGCAATTTAGCCTCTTTGTTTATGTATTTCGGGGTAGATATGAATTCCACTTTATGTTTTTCCTAGTTGTATGCACCCATGCTATATAAATTGGAAACATTGCATATTTGTGAATAGTATTTTGGATTCAAAAGGATGCACATGAATATATATGTATCTAGTGAAAATGTTATAAATTTTATGAGCATTGAGGTTTAATTATTATTTCTGGCATACAAATGACTGAAATAATGGTTTAAGTTTTTGTTCCCTCGCATACAAATGACTGAAAATATATAATTTAGAACGATTTTGGTGAAATGGAGGAGATGGATGCTTTGGGTGGAAAATTGATCCTCTATTCTCCCTATTTGCATTTGTGATTTGCTCTACTATAATTTTGTGACTCATTGTTTATCGTAGATATGGAGGAAATCAGTGATGCAGGATGATTTGAGGCTTAAATCATGCTTTACAAAATGCATACCCATTTCAGAGAAACAAATTGTGTGTGATATACACACACTAACACCATTTTTTAGCGAATAATATCACATGTCCTTTTCTAACTAATGAGAATTTTAGAATTTATTAATTAATTCCATGCCATTAACAAATGTGTTTTTTCAATTAACAAGTTTTAAAAGTTTAAAATTATAATATCTCATGTTTACATTCTTTAAAATTGTGTTAAGTGTGTTTGATATAGGCAATATAGAGAAAAAAATTTAATTTCTAAATTCACATTTGTTCCTATTTGTCACAAGGCTCTTATATTTATATCTAGAGAGAGAGATTGTGTGTTTAATGATAAATTCTTATGTCAAATAGAGTTTAAAATAAATACTTTATAAATAATTTTTAATATTCGATTTTAGTAAGAAAAGTTCATATCTTAGAGGTTTAGGTATTTCCATTAATTTGAAATACATTTACATACTTTTTTACAATATAATCTTAATCCATGGTATCACATTTACTTAGTAAATTATTCACAATGACATATTCATAATGGAAAGATGACAAACAATTACCATTATATTGGTAACAATTTTCTATACTATCTTAGTATACAGTCCTAACAAATTTATACTATCCTAGCATACAAAAATTATTATATTTTTAGCTACATGGTGAGTTAGATATGCAAGGCATTTTATTTTTAAAACCGAAAACCTTAATCGAATG
Organism: Pseudotsuga menziesii; assembly: GCA_001517045.1. Lineage (NCBI taxonomy): Eukaryota > Viridiplantae > Streptophyta > Pinopsida > Pinales > Pinaceae > Pseudotsuga > Pseudotsuga menziesii. The sequence continues at coordinate 344,093 of LPNX010077978.1, read as the reverse complement.
ACTTAGATACAAAACCCTGAATACAATATACTCTTCTTTATTATATACAAAAAATAAGACAAAAATCCTACAAGGAGGTCGATCTTACAAACTTTTATCTACAATTTAACACCTGTATATACTATTTAAAAGATTATGCAATAAATGATGTTATATCTTTTATTTCACTCTAAACTATAAAAAATTGTTGTCAATTTTCAAACTTGTTTGAATTCATAAAATGTTATTTATAAATTTAAGTGATTTAATTTTTCAATTTATTTGAAAAATCCATTGAATAGAAAAAAATATAAAAATATAAAATTACAGTATAACTACATTTTATATATATAAACAATATTAGTCATAATAACAATAAATTGCATTGTACATTGCAGACCATTGGAAATAAATAGATTATTATGAATCTGTCATGATGTGTAAAACTGGTCCATGTAGTCCACATATGGAGTCCTACAGCCAGGGCAACGGTGATCTCCATCGTCGTTGTTAATTCGGTGGTAACAGAACACACACACCTGATAGCGACATTTACTACAAAGCGGTTCTTTTATCTCTGACAGATCCAAACTTTTGGCACACGTTGGGCAGTCATCAACAACAACAACAGTGACGTGGAATCACTTATTAAGAATGGGAAGCTTCCCTACCTTATTTTAACACTTGGATCAGGAACTTTCATAAAAAAATGTAGGGTCTTGACTAATGTCCTTGGAGGACAAACTTCAATATTCCGGGTAGATGCAAAGGCTAGAGCTTAGAGGAGGGGAGCACATGGTCCTATTGATGAATAAAATCCCAATATATGAAAGGGTCTTGGTATGTAAATATTTGATGTAGCATAAAAATTTGAACTTTATAAGCTATTTAGCCTCCTTATTTATGTATTTTGGGGCATATCTGAATTCCTTTTCATGTTTTTTTTTATTAAGTTGTATGCACCCTTACTACATAAATGAGAAGCATTGCATATTTGTAAATAGTGGGTTCAATTCAAAAGAATCCTCATGAATATATATGTATCTAGTGAAAATGTTTTAAATTTTATGAGTGTTGGGATTAATTATTATTTTTGTCATACAAATGATTTAAATAATGGATTACATTTTTTTAAGACATACAAATGAGTGAAAATAGATAATTTAGAAGGATTTTGATTAAATTACCTGAAATGGAGGACATGGAAGCCTTTGTTTGAAAATTAGTCTTCTATTCTCCCTATTCACATTTGTGATTTGCTCTCTTATAAGCATGTGACTCATTGTTTATCACAGTTGTGGAGGAAAGAATGGATGCAAGATGATTTGGGGCTTAAATCATGCTTGAGTACCCATTTTAAATAAATAAAATGAATTGCGAGTTCACAAAAGCAAATTGTGTGTGTGTACACACACACCACTTTTGAGTGAAGAATATCACACGTGAATTTATTAATTGATTCCCATAAATTTAACTTTTTAAGAATGTGTTATTTAAATTAACTTGTTTTTAAAGTGTTAAATTATAATGTTTGTTGTTTAGATTTTTTAAAATTAAGTTAAATTCGTGTTTGATATAAGAAATATAGAGATACACTTTTAATTTCAAAATTTATGAATATTACTATTTGTCACACCTCTCTTTTATATATATATTTGTCAAATAGAATTTACTTATACATTCTTTATAGATGATTTTAAATTTTTTTATTTTAGTAAACAAAGTTCCTAAGATAGAAATAATCTTACAAGTTAAGGTATTTCCATTAATTTGAACTCAATTGTTTATAAATTATTTTTTATTTTTTATTTTTTATTGTACTAAAAATTTCATGTCATAGAAATAATCTTAGAGGTTTAGGTATTTCCATCATCAATTTGAAATTCTTTCACATTGTTTTTAGAATATAATCTTGATTTGGAAAGATCAACGAACACCATGGTATCACCTTTACTTAGTGAATTATTCATATTGGAAATATGACAAACAATTATGATCATTTTGTTAACAATTTTATATACTCTGAAATACCACTAAAGTCGATGAATACAAGAGCTCCACTAATACTATTGATGAGTGAGCATTTATACTATCCTAGCATACAAAAATTATTATATTTTAAGCTACACAGAGACTTAGATAAGCAAGGCAATTTATCTTCAAAACCCAAAATTATGAATCCAATGACTTACATACAAAACCTTCAATACAATATATCATTCTTTATCATATAAAAGACATTTCATTTTCAAAGTTGTAAAAATGAAGGAAATCTTGCAAAGAGGTTGATCTTACAAACTTGTATCTACTATTTAAAATTTGTATTTACTATTTAAACGATTATGCAATAAAGGATGCCCTATCGTTATTTCACTTTAAACTATAAAATGTTGTCTAAATACATAGTCACTATTTATACATCACCTTATATTACTTACATATAGTCTTTCTACTCTAGATATATACAATTGTTAAACTCAAATACCTCACTAGGTCAGTTGCAAGTTGGTTAAGACATATACTCTTTTTATTCAATACATATATAACTTTAAATTCATAAACAATTTTAACAAACTATCATATGTAGTTGGTTTTGGTAATGTGCAAATCTCATTTTTTTACCACATGAGACTTCACAAAATCCTTCATTGTGGAATGTGATGCCTCAAGAAATGGAATCTGTTCTTTTCTAATGGGAGACGGACAGCCCCTTGTTTCCAAAAGTTGACCAATCAAGAGAAAGAACTTACAAAAATCCATTTAGTGAAATTATGTAGGTAATTATCAATATTTAGTTAAATTATGGGTATTATTTAATATCCCATGAACAAAGGAGCTATGACATGGTTTCACTATGTGAAGACCCTATGGAATAGAGATTATCCTCAAAATAGCATAAAAAATGGGTAAGCAAGATGCTGGGATACGACTTTCAAATCATCTATATAAAGGGGAACATAAGGGGAACAAGAGTGTGGTGGTCGATGCACTCCCTAGAAAACATGAGGATGTTGATGCATTACTTTGTGTGATTTCAATTATACAACTCAATGTCAAGGCATTAATTTTTTGGACTATGTAAGCAATTTAGCCTCTTTGTTTATGTATTTTGGGGTAGATATGAATTCCACTTTATGTTTTTCCTAGTTGTATGCACCCTTGCTATATAAATTGGAAACATTGCATATTTGTGAATAGTATTTTGGATTCAAAAGGATGCACATGAATATATATGTATATAGTGAAAATGTTATAAATTTTATGAACATTGAGGTTTAATTATTATTTTTGGCATACAAATGATTGAAATAATGGTTTAAATTTTTGTTTCCTTGCATACAAATGACTGAAAATAAATAGTTAAGAACTATTTTGATGAAACTACGTGAAATGGAGGAGATGGATGTTTTGGGTGGAAAATTGATCCTCTATTCTCCCTATTTGCATTAGCGATTTGCTCTACTATAATTGTGTGACTCATTGATTATGGCAGATATGGAGGAAATCACTAATGCAGGATGATTTGAGGCTTAAATCATGCTTTACAAAAAGCTCAATACAATATACTCTTCTTTATTATATACAAGGCATTTTGTTTTGAAAATTATAAAAAAGAAGACAGCAATCCTACAAGGAGGTCCATCTTACAAACTTGTATCTATAATTTAACAAGTGTATATACTATTTAAATGATTATGCAATAAATGATGTTATATCTTTTATTTCACTTTAAACTATAAAAAAAATGTTGTTTGTTTATAAACTTGTTTGGATTCATAAAATGTTGTTTATAAATTTAAGTGATTTAATTTTTCAATTTATTTTAACAACTATTTCTAGTTTATACTAAAAAGCCATTGAACAGGAAAAATATAAAAATATAAAATTACAGTATAACAACATTTTTACGCCTTTAGGCGTTTATCTCCGAAGAAGTTCGGAAAACCACTGTTCACTTTCGTCTATGGAACCAATCGGATTTTGACGCGTGTTTCTCGTTTGCCTGTTGGGTTTTTGGTTTACCCGCTGTTTCCAGTTTTCCACCGCCTCGGACGATGCTTGCTCGTGAAGTTTCCCTGCCTGGCCAATTTCCAGAATTGTTTTCATGGTCGTTCTAGGTATGGGCACGGCAGGACATGGTTGTGGTGGAGGTGCCCAGGCTTGGAAAAGATGCTGCTGCCAAAGCCATCCGCAGCAAAGCCATCAAGGAATGGGGGCAGCCCAAGTCGAAGACAACTCATGACGTTTTCTGTATTTTTGCCCCTGGTCGCTGGTCGCCTGTGGTGGTTTCTGACATCAACGCGCGGGACGATAGGACAGTTAAGAAGATCTGTCTATTAACCCAAAGCTACAGAGCTCTGCTGTTTGTCGCGAACCGATTTTAGTCTACAGAATAGGACGGGTTGGGTTTTCGGTTGAGTTTTGAGATTGGTAGCCTATTGTATGTACCACTCCAGGCTTCAATAACCAAAATTTCATGTGGGTCGGTGTCCTGCCAAAGCGGACGAGGAGTGTTTCGAGGGCATTATCTCTTTTCTTCCCCCCTTCTCATAGGTAAAATGAATGCTCGTGGTTGTGGCGTATTTTGATACATCTTTATAGTGGAAAATCATGGATTTATCAAATTCGGGTTCCACATCCAGCGTTGACAGGCAAAATGGCAGTACCAACGACTCTCCGATCTCAAGTAAGTTTGATTTTCTTCTCTTTCGTTTTCATTCTGGAGGTTGTTAGTGGGTGAAAGAGCGGCTCGACTGGCAGATAATTTTTCTGTTTTATTAAACAATGGAACCCATCCAGGTTTCAACTTTTTAGATGAAGATGTGTAGCCGTGTGATATCAGAGCCCATATTTGCAAGTGCAATGATTGAGTCCATGGGATTTGAACTCGTGACAATCTTTGCGAATTGGGCATCGATGGAATGGTTGTAGTTGGGAATTAGATAATGTCAAGTGAAAACCTTGCCTGGTTATATCTTCCACTCTTTTTAGGTTTGGGAAAATAGGTCTAATGTTAAGGTCCTTTTTCGATGCAGGCAATCTGTCTGATTTTCCTAGCAGGCCAAACCCATTTTTCCCAAATCTAAGACCTCAGTCACGATATATATCCTAGAAAACTTGTACATAGATCTAAAAGGCCAGAAAAATTACAGCATTCAAAGTGAAAAAGGGGAAAGTTAAATTAGAGGTTAAACATTAATCCGGATACAAATTTTAAGAAAATTTTAAAAACTTTGCAGTTAGCACTCCGAGTTGGAGTATTGATACGCTTTAGTAATATTTGGAACCCATTTCAGTTTTTGGTGGAAATTGAGAGTATTTAATGACATTTGTAGGCAATTTAATACCCCAAGGAGCTGCACTGCAAAGAGAAGACTTCCTTAAGCTCAGGTGCCAGGTTTGAGCTGTATTCATTCTACCAGAATTGCCCAAGACTTTCACCTAGCCTGTTTTCTTTTAAACTCATGCTATGCCAATGGGGAAGACCACAACGAGAATGGAACCTTTGTTAATGGCTTAACAGTAACACACTGCTAACCTCACCAGTCAACCATTGCCCAATGGGCAATTTAGAGCCAATAAATGATGGGGACAACAGCAAAAGTATGTCCTATTTTGGGGGAAAAGGATTCTGGTATTTGTCTGCCGGCATTGGCTTGTTATATATGTCGATTTAAATCTTTGGCTTATTGGACTATATGTATTATGAATAAAAGCGAGTTATTTTTGTTCTCACATATTCATATTTATATCTAAAATTTCAGTCTTAGATTTTTTAAACACAATAAGCGTTTTTTGTCTATAAAGTTGTGAATTGTTTCACATTCGGATCACTTGTTACTCTACAGATCCATTTCAATGCATTTTAGTATTCTATGTTCTTTATCTAAGACCAACTTCTGGTGCATATACAACATATTGTTCTTCCCATGGTATTTTGGATTTGTCTGTCGCTCTGTTTCACATTCAATAGGCCAATATTTGTTGCATCTGAGTCTCACATTACATTAATTGTTTTTATGCCATCTTTTGCTAAATTTCCTTGACAATTCAATATATCTGTGTAAGAGCTTCAGATACAAGATAGTGTGCTAGCCAGTCCTGCTACGATCTGAATTTGGGTCCGTAGTAACTTTTATTTCCTGTCCATATTTATTTTTGTTCAATGTTGTCCCAGAGATTAACTGTGGGCTATCTGTCGCAGATTGTATGCTTTCATGTCCCAGTGGGCATGCCCTGGAAACCCACATTGATTGAGGTGAAAATGGATTGCAGTGGAGTATACAGAGAGGTTAGGGCAGTTCCTAGGTTGACTTTAGAGAGAAATTGTTTCCTTGTACACAGCTGCTAAATCGAAGACAACCAGTATTCAAATAAAATGAATAAATAAATTTCAAGCACATACTTTTATCCTGTCTTTTCTAGTCTTCCCTAGCATGTCCATAGCATAGAATGCTTAGCTCCCATGAGAAGACATACCTTGATCCATAATTACTTCCACCCAAGACATGGAAGGCACTGTGAATGGCTCGACACTTGGTAGATTTTTCATGATTTGGTGAACTGGCACTGTAAAGAATGTCTGTGAATGGCTCGACACTTCGTAAATTTTTAATGATTTGGTGAACTGGCATTGCCAACTCCTACAACATTCTTCTGCTGTTATGTTATTGGTGGTTAATGCTATTTCAGTGTAACTTAGTTGTGAATCTGTGAAAGATAAAAGAAAACTGATTGATTTTCAAAAAACAAAGCTAGATTGTATAAGTCATTGTATGCTGTTGGTTTCACTTTATAATGGTGGATGATAGGAATCATTCAATTTTTGAATCCTTTTCTGGAGTCTTATATACTTCAAATGCTTCACATTCACATTTTCCGTGTTCCAGAACTTTCCTTCCAACCTCCAATTCCTCTGACAATGCATGCTCCTGAAATTTTGCTTTGCGTCTTCCTGAAGTTTACCCAGCCTCGCCAATTTGCATCAAATCCCCCAGAGTTGTCTTCCAACGAGGAAATACAATGGGAACTGTATTCGATCGCTGCAGCTAGCTCGGCTCCATGGAGTCTTGTACTGAGCTTTTCATTAGTCGAAGAATAAGCTTCAACGACTCTTAGTTAGAAGAGCTGCCAAGTTTGGAAACATTGGGATCTTTGGAGGTGTTGATGACAAACAGATGTGTGAAGCTGAAAAGCATACCGGGTTTCTGTAGTGTACAAGTTTTAACAACTATCTCTTTCCGGCTGCTTTCAGTTATAAGAGCTGCAAAGTATTGAAACGTTGGGACCTTTGGAGGAGTTGTGTGCAGGCATATGTGTGAAGCTCAAGAGCATCAGGGGGTTGGTGCAGGTTGGCACAGTGAACAAAGCTTCAACTACTTTTGGGTGCTCTTAGTTAGAACAACTGCTAAGTATGTTTCAACTGCCAAGTATGGAAACATTGGGATCTTTGAAGGCGTTTAGCGCAAATGGATGTGTGAAAACCTCAAAAAAAACCCCTTAAATCTTGTAAGTCGATCTGATCCTCTGGATTATCATCTTAATTTTCTTGATTTTAGCTCTTTGCAAGTTATTGATATGCAGAAGCCTTGGCCAAACGGTTGAATCTCAGCCTGCCTCAAGTTGACGTGTGGTTCCACAATAGACGAGCAAGGTTATCTCATGCCCTTTATTCATTCATGGTATTCATACTATAAAATCCAATACTCAACGATTCAGAAATCTTGATTTGGGAGAATGATTTAGAAATCTTGATCTTTGAGTGATACTGATGATTCATTTTCAAAGACATTAACTTCCTTTATGATAAAAGTTAAATGGTTTTTTTACTTTATGTGAAATTAAAACTTCTTGGAATTCTTTACAAGGCAAAGCTGAAGCAAACCTAAGTGGACTGCTTGAAAAGATGTTGTGAATCGTTAATATTACTGAATTGCAGGAATAAAGAGCTCTGAAATTGGCGTATCCACTGTATATGCAAATGTACTACCCGTGCGAAAGAGTTGCTTTGGCGGAGAACAACAGTCTGCTTACTTTCACTTTTGTGAAGCTACAGTAGCATAAGCGTTGGAGAATTTCACAGGCATTTTAAAATTTAAGTTGGGTGTTTTGTGTATTTTAGGAGTTGTCTACTAGGGGACGATTTTTCCCTCCGATGATCGGAGGTACATCCTGTGCAGCGTGGGCCCCTTCTGTCTCCATTAACCTGTCATGAAACTTTAGCCTAATCCATAAACGTCACTTCAAAGGTTGTCCTTCTCTGTAAGCTAATGCTTCCCAGCTCCCAACGGCCCTTTGGGATAAGCATGCCATAGTTAACCATCCATATGCCATGGGATGCGCCCATGGATTCCATCAATCCATACGACATGAAATTTGAATTCAATAAAGAGGATGGCTTGAAATTTGAACCATGAAATTTTAATTCAATAAA
>LPNX010077978.1:286602-326870 GCA_001517045.1 Pseudotsuga menziesii | reverse complement strand
TCTCCATTTTTTTTTGCTCACTTCAATGTTACACTTCTTTTCTCACTTACCCGCTAACAACTACCTTCACGGCGTATTATTGCACCTTCCTTGGGGCAATTGCTAGTATATATATAAACAATATTAGTAATAATAATAATAAATTGCATTGTATATTGCAGACCATTTGAAACAAATAGATTATTATGAATCTGTCATGATGTCTGAAGCCGGTCTCTATAGTCCGGATATGGAGTCCTACAGCCAGCGCAGCGGCGATCTCCATGGCCGTTGTTAATTCGGTGTAACAGAACGCACACACCTGATAGCGACATTTAGTACAAAGCGGTTCTTTATCTCCGACGGATCGAAACTTTCGGCACACGTTGGGCAGTCATCAACAACAACAGTGACGTTAATGGATTTAGCGTTCCCGTTTGCTTTTCCTTTTCGGAAGCTACTTTGCGGTGGCTTCCATTTCGTGTCTCGAGAGCTCTCAAACTTCCAACCTTGAGAACGCTGCAGATTAACAGATTTTCTGTATGAAGAATTGACAACCAATTTATCTGGTCTCCGATGATCTAAATTGGAGGATCTTGAAAAATAACAACTACCATTGTGTTTTGCACCCATTGCCTGCTGCGACTTGAACGGTGGGGCACCTTGCTTGTTCTGTGACTGATCAATTACTGGGCTTGGATTTTGTCCAATAACTTTGTATGAATTAATGACAGCCAATTTATCTGGACTTGGATTTTGTCCAATAATTTTGCATGAATTAGAATTGACGGCCAATTTATCTGCACCGTTTGGATGAAAATTTGGTCTGCGATGATCTGCTGCAGAAATGAAATTGGAGGATCTTGAAAAATAAGAACCACCATTCTGTTTATAAGAACCTATTGCCTGCTGCGACTTGAACGGTTGGGCACCTTGCTGGTTCTGTGACTGAATAACTGGAACGCTTGGGCATCTTGCACCAATATTTGTTTGTTGCTGCAACATTTTGCTCTTCCTCGTTCTTTCTCTTCTCGTTTGGTCTCGCCTAATTCTACCTGCGCTACCTCTCTTGAGTAGACTCGGTTTACTATTAAGCAGACATGCAATTTCGATTTTTTTTCGCCGTTTGGTTTTGTCAGTAAAGCCGGGTTATAATACATAATATATATGTTTTTTGAAAACTGAGTATTAAAAGGCAATATTTTTTTGTTTTGGCGTCGGTGAAGGTGAAAGAAAAATTGTGGACAAATGCACACAATTCCATAAGAGCATAAGTGCTTATAATGGTCTAATGGATTTGAAATTAAGGATGCAGTTTTATAGTGTTAATTAATGTTTTATAATTGTTTAATGAATTTGAAATTAATTGTGAAGTTTTATATTGTTAATTAATTTTTAAATTATTAAAATGATGGAGTTTTTTTGTAAGTCACGTTTTATTTTTATTAATTATTCCATATATATATGCAGTAATTATGAGGATATTCACTCTTTTATTGATATGGAATGTGTGTGGGAATCTCCAAAGGGTCACATTTTATGGACTATATTTAAGAATTTCCAAAGTGACACATCCCATGGGCTTTATTTGAGAATCTCCAAAGCCACATGTTACTTGAGAATCCCTGAAGTGACATGTCTCACAAGCTCTACACAAGAATCCCCAAAGTGATAAGACCCGCAAACTCTACTCACAAATCACCACAACAACACATACAATGGTTTCTAACCAAGAAGCAACTTATTCCAAAGGTTTTTCCCAAGGAAAAGAGGCACATCCCACTAGCTCTACCCAATAATCATTCTTTGCTATTGTGTGGGGAGATGTGATCCAATTATGAATGGACAATGGGTGTAGGTATTACTAGTGCATCACTTTAGTCCAATGTATAGAATGTGTTAATAGCCTCTAAATACCTTGAATTGCTAGGGCAATGACGATGTTTGAGCCCTCATCTTCCAAATTCTTTAGGAAGGGTAATATTTCCACGAGACAAAATTAAAAGGTTTGGTATCTTTTTTCTTTCTTCCATAAGAACCCAAAAGTCAGCTTGCAGTTACATTCCATGACCCCACGGGGAATGTGTGAAATCATGATCCAATAAATAGGAATTCCCTCATATATAGATTTAAGGAGAGTAAGTCTACTTGAAAAGGAAATCCATTGGTTACTCCAATGTTTCAACTTGTTCTCGACTTTGTTGATCAGCAAGTCCATTGGTGCTATTGACAAACTTCCATTGAATTCTATTATACATGTCTAATGGCATCGGGTTGACATTTAATAAAGCACATCAATCTCCCTATGTACCTTGATGTTGGTGGTGCTTATTGTTGAACTCCTTTGTCTTGTACTTAACAAAAATGTACCCTTCACTCAACTGAAATCACTTATTAAGCATGGGAAGCTTATCCATCTTATTTAATTCTTGTATTAGGAAGTTTGATCGAAACTATAGGGTTCCTAATGTCCTTGGAGTACCAACTTCGAGATTCCACATAGAGGCAAGGGATATGGCCTAAGGGAAGTGTTACATGGTAATATTGATAGACTTCCACTAGATTCTATAATACATGTATGATGGTATGGGGTTGCAATGTAATCAAGAACGTCAACCTTCCTTTGTACCTTGAAGTTGGTGGTGCTTATTGTTGAACTGCAATGTCCTCCCTTTAACAAAATTATACACTTCACTCAAGTGAAATCACTTATTAAGGATGGGAAGCTTCTCTACCTTATTTTAACACTTGGATTAGGAACTTTCATAAAAAAATGTAGGGTCTTGACTAATGTCCTTGGAGGACAAACTTTAATATTCCGGGTAGATACAAAGGCTAGAGCCAAGAGGAGGAAGGCACATGGTTCTATTGATGAATAAAATCCCAATATAGGAAATGGTTTTGGTTTGTAAATATTTGATGTAGCATAAAAATTTGAACTTTATAAGCTATTTATCCTCCTTGTTTATGTCTTTTGGTGCATATATGAATTCCTTTTCATGTTATTTTTTTATTAAGTTGTATACACTCTTACTACAAAAATGAGAAGCATTGCATATTTGTAAATAGTGGGTTCGATTCAAAAGAATCCTCATGAATATATATGTATCTAGTGAAAATGTTTTAAATTTTATGAGTATTGGGATTAATTATTATTTTTTTCATACAAATGATTTAAATAATGGTTTACATTTTTTTAAGACATACAAATGACTTAAAATAGATAATTTAGAAGGATTTCTATTAACTTACCTTAAATGGAGGATATGGACTTCTTTGGTGGAAAATTAGTCTTCTATTCTTCCTATTCACATTTGTGATTTGCTCAGTTATATGCGTGTGACTCATTGTTTATCACAGTTGTGGAGGAAATGATGGATACAAGATGATTTGCGCTTAAATCATGCATGAGTACCCATTTTAAACAAATAAAATGAATTTCCAATTTACAGAAGCAAATTGCGTGTGTGTACACCGCTTTTGAGTGAAGAATATCACAAGTTTGCTTTTAGTGAATGTGAGTTTGAATTTATTAATTAATTCCCATAAATTTAACTTTTTTTGAGAATGTGTTATTTAAATTAACTTGTTTTTAAGGTGTTAAATTTTAATGTTTGATGTTTAGATTCTTTAAATTAGTGTTTGATATAAGAAATATAGAGATACACTTTTAATTTTAAAATTTATGAATATTACTATTTGTCACACCTCTATTTTATATATATATTTGTCAAATAGAGTTTACTTATACATTCTTTATAGATGATTTTAAATTTTTTATTTTAGTAAACAAAGTTAATAAGATAGAAATAATCTTACAAGTTTAGGTATTTCCATTAATTTGAAGTGAATTCTTTATAAATTATTTTTTATTTTTTTATTTTAGTGAAAATTTCATGTCATAGAAGTAATCTTAGAGGTTTAGGTATTTCTGTCATCAATTCCAAATGCTTTCACATTGTTTCTTAGAATATAATCTTGATTTGGAAAGATCAACAAACCCCATGGTATCGCCTTTACTTAGTGAATTATTCACATTGACATATTCATATTGGAAATATGACAAACAATTATGATTATTTTGTTAACAATTTTATATACTCTTAAATACCACTAAATTGGATGAATACACGATCTCCACTAATGCTATTGAAGAGTGCACATTTATAGTATCCTAGCATAAACAAATTATTTTATTTTAAGCTACACGGTGACTTAGATATGCAAGGCAATTTATCTTCAAAACCCAAAATTATTAATCCAATGACTTAGATACAAAACCTTCAATACAATATATCCTTCTTTATCATATACAAGGCATTTCATTTTCAAAGTTATAAAAATAAAGGTAATGCTGCAAAGAGGTTGATCTTACAAACTTGTATCTACTATTTAAAACTTGTATTTACTATTTAAATGACTATGCAATATAGGATGCCCTATCGTTATTTCACTTTAAACTATAAAATGTTGTCTATAATTTTTTTTTAATTCATAAAATGTTGTTCATAGAGACACACATAGTCACTAAATACATCACCTTATATTACTTACATATAGTCTTTGTACTCCAGATATATGCAATTGTTAAACTCAACTACCTCACTAGGTCAGTTGGGAGTTGGTTAAGACATATACTCTTTCTATTGAATACATATATACAAGTGTTAAATTCAGAAACAATTTTAACAACTATCATATCTGGTTGGTTTTGGTAATATGCAAATCTCATTTTTTTACCACATCATACTTCACAAAATCCTTTGATTGTGGAATGTGATGCCTCAAGAAATAGAATCCATTCTCTTCTAATGAAAGACAAATGGCCCCTTGTTTCCAAAAGTTGACCAATCAAGGGAAATAACTTATAGAAATCCATTTATGAAAAGGAAATGATGGCAACATTACATGCACTTAAGCAATTCCATCCTTAACTAATAGTTAGACACTTTAAGGTCCAAGAAGATCATGATAGTCTTAAATAATTCTTGCAATAGAGCAAGGGGGATTCACTTTGTTAAGCAATATCTTATTATGTCCATTCATAAAGGGGTTTTTTTAATTGTTAAAAATAAAGTCAATATATTGTAGGAATTGGGGTGTGGGGAGTAGGGTATGGGGGATTTGTAGGTACTGGTGGTATAGAAGGGGGTTTCTAGTGAAAATAGAGAATATATCATAAAAATAGGGTTTTTTAAATTGGAAATATGCATTGGGAGGGGGGATCAACAAAAGGATTTTTGTGGGTAATTATCAATATTTAGTGAAATTATGGGTATTGTTTAATATTCCATGAAAAAAGGAGCTATGACATGGTTTCACTATGTCAAGACCCCATGGAATAGAGATTATCTTCAGAATAACAACAAAAGTGGGTAATTGAGAATAACAACAAAAATGGGTAAGCAAGATGTTGGGGTATGACTTTCAAATAATCTATATAAAGGGCAACAAGACTCTGGTGGTCGATGCACTCCCTAGAAAACATGAGGATGTTAATGCATTACTTTGTGTGATTTCAATTTTACAACTTGATGTGAAGGCATTAATTTTTTAGGCTCTGTAAGTAATTTAGCCTCTTTGTTTATGTATTTTGGGGTAGATATGAATTCCACTTTAAGTTTTTCCTAGTTGTATGCACCCCTCCTATATAAATTGGAAACATTGCATATTTGTGAATAGTATTTTGGATTCAAAAGGATGCACATGAATATATATGTATCTAGTGAAAATGTTATAAATTTTATGAGCATTGAGGTTTAATTATTATTTTTGGCATACAAATGATTGAAATAATGGTTTAAGTTTTTGTTTCCTCGCATACAAATGAATGAAAATAGACAATTTAGAACGATTTTGATGAAATTACATGAAATGGAGGAGATGGATGCTTTGGGTGGAAAATTGATCCTCTATTCTCCCTATTCGCATTTGTGATTTGCTCTACTATAATTGTGTGACTCATTGTTTATCGCAGATATAGAGGAAATCACTGATGCAAAATGATTTGAGGCTTAAATCATGCTTTACAAAATGCATACCCATTTTAGAGAAGCAAATTGTGTGTGATATACACACAATAATACCACTTTTTAGTGAACAATATCACATGTCCTTTTCTAACTAATGAGAATTTGAAAATTTATTAATTAATTCCATGTCTTTAACAAATGTGTTATTTAAATTGACAAGTTTTAAAAGTTTTAAATTATAATATCTCATGTTTACATTCTTTAAAATTGTGTAAGTGTGTTAGATATAGGCAATATAGAGAAAAAAATTTAATTTCTAAATTCACATTTGTTCCTATTTGTCACAACGCTCTTATATTTATATATATAGAGAGAGAGAGAGAGATTGTGTATATATAGATAAATGCTTATGTCAAATAGACTTTAAGATAAATTCTTTATAAATAATTTTTAATATTTGATTTCAATAAACATAGTCCATATCTTAGAGGTTTAGGTATTTCCATTAATTTGAAATACATTCACATAGTTTTTTAGAATAAAATCTTAATTTGGAGAGGCCAACAAATCCCATGGTATCACATTTACTTAGTAACTTATTCACAATGACATATTCATAATGGAAAGATGACAAACAATTATGATTATATTGTTAACAATGTTCTATACTATATTAGTATACAATCCTAACACATTTATACTATCCTAGCATTCAAAAATTATTATATTTTTACCTACATGGTGAGTTAGATATGCAAGGCATTTTATTTTTAAAACCCAATACCTTAATCGAATAACTTAGATACAAAACCCTAAATGCAATATACTCTTCTTTATTATATACAAGGAATTTTGTTTTGGAAATTATAAACAAGAAGACAACAATCCTAGAAGGAGGTCGACCTTGCAAACATGTATCTACAATTTAGCACGTGTATATACTATTTAAAAGATTATGCAATAAATGATGTTATATCTTTATTTCACTTTAAACTATAAAAACATGTTGTTTGTTTATAAACTTGTTTGAATTCATAAAATGTTGCTTATAAATTTAAGTGATTTAATTTTTCAATTTATTTTAACTATTTCTAGTTTATACGAAAAAGCCATTGAATAGGAAAAATATAAAGATATAAAATTATAGTATAACTACATTTTATATATAAAAACAATATTAGTAATAATAATAATAATAAATTGGATTGTATATTTGTAATGTCCCCAAAAATTGGAAAAAACCTCTTCAGATTCTGCCCATTGTCTTGTTAATCTCTTGTCCATTCCATGACTTTTAGTTCGTTTACTTCTTATGTCTTAATTATGTTATTTAAACTGTTGATCTATCATAGTTACTAATGTCGCTAAATTAATGAGTTATTTAGATCAATGTTTTACTCCTGCATATGTGTACTTTGTTTATTAAATAAAAGCTAACTTGACTTTGTTGATGGGGATAAGGTGGTGGAGTGACGGGACTTGTTCTCCCATGACAATCTGAGAGGTAAGGTTATTCTTCCTTATGCAGGCTTACTTAGTTCATTCAAACTAAGGCACCTTATTCATTGATTCATAGGTTACTCTTACGACAATGTGATTATTGGTTACTTTTCACATTTTAGTTTTGAGTTAAACTTCCCATTCTCTATTGTACTTTTATTACTGTTCTGTTTTGCTACTCAAGTACATCCTATGCTTACTAAATATCTTTATTCGTTAATTTAGTGGATGCTATGAATTTATCTTACTGTCCTTCCATTATTATTTTTTATCTCTTGTTTAGTTACTTACTCATCTCTTGTTTCTACTTTGCAGGTTTTACCTTGGTGACGAGCTTGTATACTTACGCTTATTTTTCCTAGCAGGTGCATCATGGCATACTACATTTGCCATTATGCCTAAATGCTACAATCTAGTCATACGACTTAAATGCATACACTACCTATATGAGCTAGCACAAAGGGAAAGTGATAATACTATAAACTTATGTTAAGAGAACACATTTTAACATTATAAGATAATGTTAAGGGAAACATTGTAACACTATAGGATAATGTTAAGGCTACGCATATCATAAGGTTTAGACTATGGTATACATACCATATCGATAGTATTGAGCCTGCGATGAATTTTTAAGGGGTGGTGAAACCATAGTATAGAGGGTTTATAATATGACAAGGTTGATATGATGTAGATCCATGATCTTATGGTTGGGGTTTATGCTAGAGTTAATAGCCACCAGTTGGTGCCATCAATGCCATCGGGGTTGGTGAAAACCCTTGGCAAAGGACATGGCATTCATTGTATGTGTATTATGGTATTGGCATTGTGTTGTAGTGAAGCCTCTGCACGTTTGGAGGATGGATATGACCCCATCGATTTGCAGGTGATCTTATCCCAGCACTGTGTAACATGCATTGCTTTGTTTGCTTTTCTTTATTGCATGGTCATGCTCCTCATGCCCTCATGTTCGGTTTGTAGGTGAATGCGAAGGCACTCTGGGGTTTGCGCACGCTACACTTGTCAATTTGGAATTTCTCCCTCACTTGTCGACTTGGGATTTCTTCCTCATGGCCCAGGGTAATCCTGTTAGCAAGTTTCCTTGCCTCCTCTCATTCTGTCATTCCTTAGTTGAAAAATTGTTACTGGGTTGAGGTTTAATGTGACACTTGTTTACTCTGCCTTCTGGGTTTTAGGATATAGCTTGCTCTGGTTTTGATAGACTCTCGTTGAGAGATTTGGCATTTGTTTGGGCTGTGGTTGCACCATTACTCATAATGGTGGAATAGCTCACACCTTGCCATTATGTTTTAATACTTTGAATGAAGTTAGAGAGGGTTCATGCCTAACGGTGTCATTTCACTGTGCGTTGGTTTTAATATGAAGAATGTAAATGATTTGATATGGAATGAATACAATTTCCTCCAGCATTGAAATACTGTGTAAACTTGAGTTTTGTATGGTTATTTACTTGTTGTGTTTTATGTGGTTTTTAATTGAATTGGTTGTGGCCTTATAGCCTATAGAATAATTCTCTACGTATAATTAATATTGTTTTCGGTTATGGTCATATGCACAACACTCTGTTTGCTTAGTTATTGTTTGGCTTAAATTCTAAGTAGGGAGCTTCTAAAGCTTAAGCGTTATGCCATGGGCTGCACCATTGTAACAATGGTGTCATAGCCCATTGGCTTACCACCACGCTCTGTGTCAGCTAAAAAAATGGAGTCTGTGTTTTAAAACGACTAATCATTGTATTCTTTAGTTTTGTATTGACTTAGTCATGGGTGCAGGCCATGCCATGAATGGAATATGCCTCTCCCAACGACTGCGATAGCTTTTGAATGGGTATTTTATGATGTAAACAGTTTTCCTCGAAAGGCTCGACTATAATAGCTAGGATTATGACAACCCATGATATCGATTAGTTTTTAAAGAAAAACATGACTGTGTTTAGTTGAAACTTGGCTGAGGTCATAACTAGGGTCTTTACGACCTTGCCATTAGTGTAGGCATTGTTTGGATTTGTGGCATAGCTTTTAACCGTAGCCTGCACAGACTAGATATATAGCATGGACTGTAGAGAAAGGTTATGCGATGCCTTACTAATTGTATAAGAAATTACTTATGGTTTTATTAGTGTTATTGAAATGGGTCTGGACATCTACAAGATTTTATGTCATGACCTCTTGATGGAAAAATGGGTTTTAAATGTTTCAAATGGTTAATAAGATGTTTGGTTATGTATAAATTTTAACTGGGGCTTTTAAAACCCTTTATGTGTCTATAATGGACGACTGTAATAATAGAACTGTAAATTTAAGCATTCGAGCTATGTTAATAAATATGATTTGGATTGTGGATTTTATATAGTAATATAGAGTTTGATAATGGACCACATGGATCATCACGATGCCTTCTCTATTTGATTAATTTTGATTATGTTTATGTAACATCCCTCGTTATTGATATTTTGTTTGTAATGAAATACCTTAGTAAGGGAGTTCTTGGAAGAGGGCTAAAGGACAAGGCCTTCTAAGAAAAACCTCACAAGTAACTTATCTAAAAGTTTCTAAGTTGAGTTTTATAATTGTTCCTTGGATTTTTTTTGTTTGTTTACTCAATACGGTCCGCTGCTTATTATTTGAAGGCTAGAAATTATAGAGCATCCTAGGATCCTTTATTGGGATGACCAAATGTATGATCATTTATCACCATGATAAGAAGGCTTTTATCTCTAGAAAACATGTCTCAAGTGTAGGAACCTTTCTAGGGGTAACATAATGAAAATCACAATTACAACTCTCATATAATATGAGGGGTAATAAGTGGTATGCTAACATGACCCCAATATCATATGTTAGTTCATAGCCCAAAAGAATGACATGTAAATTGTCCCAAGTCTGAGGCTCTCTATCAGAAAATCAAACTTGCTAGTACTAACTCACGGAAATGGAAACGCTCACGCGCCAATTAGAAATACCAAAAACAAAACTTAAATTTTAAGGTCCATGCTTTCAAGTGTTTATCGAGCTTTTGCCAAGTATGAGTTGATATCTTACACCCTCGTGTCGCCAAGAATATCTTTCCAACATCGAACACAATTCTACTCCAATAAAATCCAATAGTAATAATGAGAGGGCCCTGCCGGATCAAGTAAATTACAAGTATCCAAAGTAAATTGAAATGGTTGGGTTGGGTGCATGCCAGGAGTAAATTGCTGGATAGGGAAAGAGGGAAAACAACTTCACCACTAATGTTGGAATATTTAGTGCATTAATTTGTGGAGGTGCGTTTTCTTGGAGAGGGAATCGAGGGCATAATTAGTGCACTAATCTGTGGGATGCTCTACTCATTTGATGGGAATAAAACACCTTGGGATGGTTATTTATTGGGTTACTATTCTCTTGAGAGGGGGCTATTCTCGGAGGCGGGGATGATGGTAGTTTCCTAACCATGAAATATTGGCATGGAGTTTATAGGTTGATGAGATTTAAGGTTAGATAGGTAGTTTCCTTTGGGAGGGAGTGAGTAGAATCAATGCTAATTGAAGAACGTTGCTATTGGTGAAAACGTGGCTAATGGAGAAATGCTTCTATTGGAGAATCGCTGCTAAAGGGATTTCCATATAACTCGGATCTGGTAAAACAGTGCTAGTGTTTATCTTTGAGTTATTTGTTAGATCTTGTATGGATCGGATATCACTGCTCATGTTTATTTGTTGAACCCTTTTTAGAACTAGAATACAGATTGTTGATGCTTATGACTGCCTACTAATATAAATCTAGAACGATATGTAAGACTCTGGAATAGTGTTTATCACCGATCCTTTATAGAAATGCAACTTATCATTGACTTCTGTTAGAGACCGATAATAATATGATTGGTTTTTATATAGACCTCCCATGCTAACTTTCGCCGGCATTAGTTCGCCTGATATGTGATCTGATTGATTTATGACCAAATCTGTTCATCGCCTTCCCTCTATTCACATTTGAAGGCCTGATATTTAACAATTGCAATCGATTTCCAAATGTATGCATCTATATTATATGATTGGGTTTAATTGTAATTCGATATGCAATAGGTAGACCATGGGGTTGGGTTCTCATGACTGCGCTTGATTTCAATTTTAAGATCTGCGATAGGTGGTTTAAATCTTGCAATGGGTCTGTTATGCCTTTGATTTATCCCTTAAAATGATTTAGATCTAGCTGCCCATCTACATGTTGATTGATCACGCTTGGGTTCTCAGTTACTCAAGAAGTGTTTTGATGTGTTGGTGTTAGGGGCTATTCTACCTTTTATCATCTTTAAATTGATTTGGATCATTGATGTCAAATTGTGATTTGATCTAGAGCATTAGATCATTGTTGGTTTTAAATGACCTTTCCTATGCTCGGGTTTATGTTTGTCTTATCTGGATAGCTCTTTGCTATGTTGACTATAAGTGATGCACAATATCATATGATCTGCTGGGTTTTTTAATTTACTTTCTCTGCGACTTGATTTTTTATTATGGATCTCGAACCTGGCCGATGGATAAATGCAATTTGGATTTCTTGAAGATGAGCTTTTTAGATCTCGAGTGGATGGATTGTGTCACATCTGTTGCGTGGGGAGGTTTCTCCTTATGATTTCATAGTGAGGGCGCTAAAATTTAAAAGACATTTAGATGGTTTAAAATTGGAGACACATTTAGATGGTTTAACTGCTCATTCAACTTTAAGCATGCTACTTAATACTTTCGACTTCTAGAATCAAAGTTCCTTTGTTTTTATCTTGTAGGTAACTCACTTTATGCATAGGTTTCACTTTTATTTGGTCCACAGATGTGGTCTTATTTATAGTGAGGTTACCTATTTTCTAATTGAAGATTAATACTTGAAAATAGAAATTGTAATCACTTGGAGACTCAAAAGATAGAAGGGTTTCAAGTCAATACATGTTGTGTCTTAGATGGGTATGTTGCAAAGATAATAACTTAAGGTCGAATATAGGTATTCCTCCATGGAGAGGGACATAAGTACTTAAATTGGAAATTATTTCTTAGGGGAGATTTTGGAAAAGGATGTACCTCAAATTTGTAAGACTACTCTTGATAAATTAATATATCACAACCTTTGGTGGACGTAGCCTCGTGGATGACGTGAACCACGTACTCTGGTGTCTCTTTCATGTTTGCGCCTCATGATGTTTATCTTCGCTAGAATATTGGTGTTTCTATGTGTTGTGTCTAGATGTTTACTTTCTTCAGGTTATTTCTGTACATATGATCCTAATGTGCAATTGGACTATAGAACTGCAAAAAAGATAATCAAAATGTTGTTGTTATCAAAATGTTTTATTGTACGCACAGTAAGTCATTTGTAGGGCACTATGATGATGCAATGCTCGTGTGTTATGAATAATATCTTGAGGAGTTTTACATTAAATAAAATTGTCAGATGATTGCGCCGAGAGGTGCTCTACAGCCTAGTATGGGGGAGATCTTGTAATGTTACGTAACGTTATTTTTATTAATAATTTTTTTTTTTAATTATAGGCCAAAATAAATGTCGGCCAAAAGAACAACCTAATATGGGGGAGATGTTGTAATCTTCCTACCTAACACAACAATAAAAAAGTAAAAATTTAATTATCCATAAAAAAAATGTGGGTCACGAAAAAACACAATATGGGGGAGATGTTGTAATGTTCCTATCTAACAAAATAATAAAAAATAAAAAATTGAATTATCCTAAAGAAAATGTTGGCCTTGCACATAAACCATGTGCATGGTTTTAAAACCATGTGAACATGCATGGTTTTAAAACCATGCATGTTGGCCTTGCACATAAACCATGTGCATGGTTTTAAAACTATGTGAACATAGTTTTAAAACCATGTGCAAGGTCTTCTAAACAACCCATGGTTTTATTGTACATGGTTTTGGAGGGCCTTGCACATGGTTTTAAAACCATGTGCAAGGCCTCCTAAACAACCCATGGTTTTATTGTACATGGTTTAGGAGGGCCTTGCAAATGGTTTTAAGACCATGTGCAAGGCCTTCTAAACAACCCATGGTTGTAGGAGGGCCTTGCATGTGGTTTAAAACCATGTATGGGAAAATGTTGTAATATTCGTTCCTAATAAAATAAAAAATAATAATAAATATTATATGTCGGTTATAAATAATATTAAATATTAATAATAAAAATATTATATGTGAACCTTAAATAAAAAGATGTGTATTTTGGTTTGAATCAAATCAATGGATACCTAAGAAGAGATTTGATCCCTCTCGACGCTTGATAGAGCCTAGGATTTGGATAGATCTACGCTGGTTGTTTTACAGTGCATGTGGTTTGACATTTTCAAATTTGATTGGATATGTTTGTATGAAGCGCCATGTAAATCTGCCGCTAACAGTTTTGACTCATTTTGTTAGTAACAACGAAACAAAATTCTACCCCTTTTCATGCATAACGACAACGAGGTACAAGGGGTGTGTTATAGGTGGTATCAGAGCCAGCTACAACACTGGACCCTTAAGAATGGGATAACATGATAATTTTGTAGGAAAGACGAATTATATTGGGAAGAAATTGCGACACGGTTGTCAATTGTTGAATTGAAACCAGATAAGTACCGTGCTAATCACTTATTTAAGTTTCTTTGCATGATGAATGTTTGATCTCTAGTATAAAAGTATCTTTTCGTATAATAAAAAAGGGAGGAATATAGACACTTTCTTAAAGTGAGCTAGAATGTTTTCCAAATTATTTTAGTGGCAAAAATGGAAGTCTCTATCCTTACACCTATTTTCTCTTATAAAAAGAATTTCTTTCTGTAATGCCATTCTTTTGACGAGTCATGCTCAAAGCTAGTTAAAGTTGATAAGGGTGCTACAGGTAATGACTTGGAAGATCTTACTGATAGTCTTAGGACTCTCTTCTGGATAGTTGTGATAGGTGTAAGTTTGAATTTATCGTCAAATATTCTTGCTTACTCTTTCCTTTTCTTTTGAGAACACTCATAATTTTCCATCTTAATGTCATTAACCATGTTATAAAGGAAGAATCATCCATCATTCACAAAATCGGCACCATCTAGATATGAAAAGATAGACTTGGTATTATTATTAAGAAATACTTTAGCCCAAGTGCTAATTCAATGTTATTGTTGGTTATTGGTTTAAGACTAGTTAAGAGAAGAATACTGCCCAGCTCCTCTTACATTAAGAAGTATATTCCAATGTTTTGAGATGCAATCCTTACTTATTTGGGCCTATATGAATCTTGAATAAAGCAATGACTGTAGTTGTTCTCATCTGGATAGTGTTAAACTGAGCTGTAGACCTCACTCTATTTAGCTATATGAAGAGTTGGAAAAAAATCTAAAAAAACAACTTGCTATACTACCATTAACAATATTACACCTAAGTTGGAAATCTTCGTTGAAGACACTGGTGGGCATATTTATTGATGATATTTAAGTAGATGGCACAAAAAAAATATGACAAGTAATGAGATCATGTTTAGGTTTAGGATTTGTTTGAAGGGGTTGTCTTCTTGACTGCATCTTGATATAACTAATGTCTAAAATCAGGATGTTGCATTGAAGTTGTTAAGCTCAATTCTAGATTGATTTTCCCTCTGCTAAAGTCAGGTATTGAATTTGGCAATGTAATAAAATATTGGAAAGTTTTTGCAACAATGTATGTGGATTAAGAATCATAGGAGCTCTTGTCGGACTTGCCATCTGTTAAAGCAGTTTAGGAGAACTAAATATGTGACATTAAGTAAAACTTCATGTGATTAGGTTTGAAGTTTCACACGACATTTTGATTTCAGCTATCATGGTCTTTTATATTGGTAACTTTGCTTTCTGCCTCAAAACATGAGCGGAAAGGAGCATTGACATGTTGAATATACGAGGCATAGCATCAAATGTCAAGTGGTGTTATGCAATGGCATTTACTTGTATTTCTTCCAAGCACTACACAGAAGTGTTAAAGGGAGTATAGTAGCATAATTAACTAGACTGATTAATAATGCACCATTAAAAAAAAATTGGGCTCTTAATAGGGCTAGCAACAGTACGTGGAATTTCCAAGGCAAGTTAAACTTGTGTATTACATCACTTTAGGATGCCGCATTGAACACCTTATAGTAGGTCCTGTAATAGGTTTTGGGAGTCTAAATGCATTATGTTTTATTATGGGTATTGTTCTTAAAACAATACTGACTCAGGCCTAACAAACAGTAATAGGTGTTGTTTTAAGTTCAAGGTCTAGCACCCAAACTGTAAAGTAAAATGTGTGACAGTAGTACAAAGAAAAGTCACTTCAGATTCTTAGAATTGTAGAATTGTATTTAGGTGGTGTATTAACATTAAATCTCCTATAGACAAAGGGATTGAGTTAAATCCCCACCAGTTGCATATTAAGGGAATGCTTTAATGCGTGTTTGTTAACAATTATTGTTTGATGCACTTCTTTTAAAGACTTTGTTTGGTATTAGCTTAACTTGTCTTCATGAATTATGAAAACGCCTCTAGTAATGGCAGTCAAGTCGGGACGTGAAGGCTAGGGCAAATGGCAACTAGTATCTATAGGATGCGTTTTCTCTTTTTTGATTCCGAGTAAGTGGTATCGGCTTGCCCTAGGCCTGTTTCTTTCATATCTTGTATGTACTATTAGGCATGCGTGGTCTGTTTGCATTCTTTTATGGATATGAAACTCCATCATTTGGGTAGCCACGTTTGCATGGAACGCGGTGTATCATTTTGGAAAAACTGATATATACCCTCTGCATTGGGAAAGATTCTCTACGATTGATTCTTGATATATATATGTTATTTCCTTTGGGATGTGTGATTGACTACGTTACCTTCATGTATTGCCTTGAGATATGTGTTTGACTGTGTTTCCTTCATGCTATTACCCTTTTAGATATGCGATTTGTCTGTTGAAGACAACCCTTTAAGATATGCCTTTTATCTTGATAAAGTTCGCCCCATCAGCTATGCCAAGTTATAACTGCCATGCCAACGTTGATCTTATATTGCCAACTTTGGAATATTAGCTTCTAAAAGGATTTTAGGTTGAAGTTAGGTCTTGGGAATCAGTTGAGTAAATCTGGTGCATACAATCCTCATGAAATAAAAACAGGCATACAACCTGTAAATACTACAAAAAATTATGATAAGATAAATACATGCAAACTTGTTAAAAGCACATTTGCAACATTTAGTCACGTAACGTACGATTAGATTATAGGAACTTGAAAGTATCTGTTGTTTTGCAAATCAATCTTATCGCCTGAGTTCAGTAATCGATTCTGGATCGCTGCGTAAGACTCTGTAAAAAGTCATATCTATTTTTGAGAAAGCCGAAGTCCTGAGAGGGATAAACTCTGGCAGGCTTACCCTGGATGGAGGATCCTAGGACAATGCCTTGAATAGTCCTTGTAGTACCATGTAGATCCTTGCATAACATCCTTAACAGTCGAGTGCGACCTTAAGGGAAGAGATTCCCTTAGTTGTTATGAGCTTGTCCTAAATAGGATTCACGCTGTGGGTGGACGGGGGTGACCATGGAATGAGAAGTTGACTGCTACCTTTTTTATATACTTGTACACATAATTAAGGGAGCGAGGTGAAGAGAAGAGACCCCTCTTTTTTTAATTTAATATTATACAAAACCTCTCATCGCTTATATGAATGATGGTTCTATAAGTATAGGTTAGTCTGGAACTATGGATACTTAGTCAGATTGTTGAGTTTGATACAATGATTGAGCTATAGGTTATTTAGGGGTTAAATGGTTGAGTTCCCTGTTAATAGAAAGATTGTAGAGTCCCTCAGAATTTTTTTTATTGAAGTCCTCTTTCATGTACAACTTGTTTAATAATTTATAGGACAAGAGTTAAGTTTTACCAGTTTTGCGCTTATATCTGCTTAGTCTTGAAAGTTCACATCAGTCAGCAAATAAAAGAGTTTCAATAGTAAGGAAAATGCATAGTGTATAGATGATACTTCTTACTTAGCTATGGCTAACATCCTCCCTTTTGACAGTTGAGCCCTCCAACATGACAGGCAAAAATCTCAAGGGTTGCGCAAAAGTTTCTCGAGAAAGATGATGGTTGCCTCAAATGACACAATGGTAAGAAAAAAAATTCCTTCAAAAGAAAACAACTGTTAACTCTTGGTGGAGCTTGGGTAAAGAACATTTATTAGGGAGCCTATTTGGACAAGTTTCCTCCTAATGATAGTGCTAGAGCACATGGCATGCTGCCCTCAAAATTCCCAAGGTCATTCACGCGTAGGGGTTTTGTCCAAGGTAATAGTTCTCATTATGTTTGTATTTTTTTAAAACTTTGTACCATAACTAAACGAGTTACACTCTAATGTTACCCATAATAAAAGACTATAACCGTCCTAAGTTTCAATAATAATAATTCTTGGACATTTGCAAGTCTTTTACATCTTAAGGTTGTATGGAGCAAAACAAAGCAATCATGATAACCCACGTAACTAGAAACAGTCCAAGGTATGTGCAGAACTGCATCTTTGACATTATCAAAACAAAAAGGGTCATTAAGCTAAACTAAAACGAGATGGTCCTTGTTCAAAGCCCACGACCGGGGTACAAGTTTTCAGCAAGGTCATCCCACAAGTAAAACCGCACCTATCGTCGCCGGGATTGGATGTGGACGATGGGTTTTTTGTTTTGTTTTAACAATTCTGTGAACGATATCTAAGCGTTCCCTTCCTCTTCATTTTGGATGCCACTACGCTGTGGTTTCCTCTGGTCGCTTCTAAATGGTGACTGCGACGTGGCTCGTGGAGATAAATTCTCAGTACAGTCACAACTGTAGGTTCTTAAAACCCCTACCTTTCCTGTCATGCTGGTCTTATCGTGATCTGCTCCATTGTACAGACACAAGCTCCCATACGATCCTTCATTTATTAAAAGTACCTGTTCAGAAAGGGTGGTTTGAGTTGTCACGGGAGGGATTGGTTCCCTTATTCCCAGATACTGGCATCTCATTAAAAAGGGAGATTATATTGCAATTCGAGGATCGCGTTGAGTTAAACGCCTGGAAAGAAACACACGCGCAGGTTATTGGTTATTGCGGGTAAGAGTTGGGTCTTGAGTGGTAATAGTATTCAAACCCCGCGCAGCCAGCTCGCCCATAGCATCAGACCAGGCCACCGGCCAGGGTCATCATAGGTTACTTTTACCTTGGGGTTGGAACACCGTCAGCTTCAAACTGCTTACGAAGTATTCGCGGACAAGGATGTTTTTTTCCGACTTACCACGGCAGCATCCCTCTAGACGTTACGACCACACGGTGAGTTTGTTTTTTTTCTTTCAGGAGAAAAATTCATATTCCAACCAGAGGGTCATCCATTGCGCCATTTCGAAGACTAACTCCCTTTAATAATGTCTACAGGTAATGGATATTGTGGCTGATGTCTAGGATTACGCCAAAGGCAACCTGGTAAGAAGTGTCCGACTTCCACTAAGCACCTTCCTTAACTGTTAGAGCTCGGCGTCGAGGATGGGTGGGGATTGAGAGGAGTCGACCTTTCTGGTCTCTCGATAATTCTTCCAGTAGAGTTAATTTCTGGAACTGGGGTTCCTGGCATTCAACCTCGTGGTTTGTGATTGGAGTTGTCTCATGCTGGCCGCGTTTTTCCCTCTGTACAAAGGGAAAGCTAGATTTTGAAGTATTTTGTAAAAACTAATGGGTGAACAAGGTTTTTTTCATTTTTCTTTTGCGTCCTGTTCAACACTTTAAATTTCAGTGTATTTTGAGGCTGCGAGTGTTTTTTTTCTCTGCTTAAAGGTTTAAAGAGTATTGACGAGCAAACACTAAAGGTTGTCCGCTGTAAAATGGTTCTAACTATTTTAGATGTCTTCTTGTACTGCTCGTTTGTCTGTTATGTGCTTATGAAAACCGAATTTCCTTATTAACAGCTATATTATCCTCTGATGTATAATAGTCGTGCTTCTTTAATATATTTATTCTTTTTATTTGGAAGTCTTTAATTCGCAGTCGGGTTCACTACTGGGAGGATGCGTACGCTACCCAAATCCTATCAACCAATCCAACACGGGAGATAAGGTACCCACAATTAAGGAAAAAAAAATACTTGCACCAAAAATAAATCTGAAACCACCCCTGCTGTAAACCCTTTAGTTTGGAAAAAGTTAGAAGTTTTTTTTCTAAATGTTGAAAGGCTTAGAGAG
The DNA here is from genome assembly GCA_001517045.1 of Pseudotsuga menziesii. Classification (NCBI taxonomy): domain Eukaryota; kingdom Viridiplantae; phylum Streptophyta; class Pinopsida; order Pinales; family Pinaceae; genus Pseudotsuga; species Pseudotsuga menziesii. The sequence goes on along the minus strand of LPNX010077978.1, from coordinate 307,178 downwards.
AGTTTTCCCTGGCCCCTCTTCTGGTCGCAGAGCACCATCCTCAAAAAACCCCTCCGCGTAGTTGTCGGTAACCTATACCGCGACTTCCATGGGCCGGGAGAAAGGAAAACAGTCCGCTCCCACGCCATGCACCTCCGGGTTCTAAGTCCTGTACAAGGTAGAAAATTCTGGTTCAGCCCGAGGAAATTACTGGTGCAGCGTTGGTGATCCAAAAGAGGGTCAACTGCGGACAGCATTCCCTCGACCTCCTTTTGTTGGGGATTCGCTTTAGGCAATTTTAAATTGGAAGATTCTCTACTAAAAAGGATAGGGATAGAACCGTAAAGGAATCTACGGCCACTTAACCCGATTAAGTGCTGCATAAAACTTTTATTGAACCTTCGGCTTTGGCCTTTTGTGTGGGGGGGGTCAGACATTCAGGCATCAAAACCCTAAAAGAGAAGACGAGTTCCCTCCAACCCTAACCTTCTGAGTAAAGGGTATTTTTAATTAGTGGATCTGGTCAGGAAAATGGTCACAATGTGTTAACCAGAAAAATTTAAAAAAAATCACATAGGTGCTGGTAAAGGGATTTCCTGCCACAAGTCGGTGACTGAGAAAACAAACGTTTGCACGGAAAAGAAAATCAGGTAATTGAACTACTGGTCATTGGGTATTCTTATTATAGCCCCTGCCACCATGATTATATAAAGGAAGAAGTAACATGCGGAACGCACGTTACAATACATATGAGTGGCATTCACTACATTAGCACCAAATATACTCTGCAAGGAAAAATAATACCAGCCTCTGTCTATAATACAACCAGAATTAACCACATAGATAACTTTAGGTTGTTAAGCCTCCACAAAACCATAGACCTATGGATGGGGGAAAATAAAAAACATAATTTTTCACAGACAATCCATCGAAACATCCTGGTTTTTCCATTTTAGTATACAAGCAACATTACAGAGATTCATCAAGCTCATAACAGTTAAAGGAACCTGAAGGAACCTGTAAAATTTTCACAGCCCGGATACTGTTGAAACAACCATGTTCCTCCCAACCGTAGACTAAGGTTCAGCTTCTCACTTCCCAAGTCACCCCCGATCCAAACAGAACATGCCAACAGAAGCGATGGCTAGCACAGTTTCACCTCTCAGGTCTGATTCGCACAGTTTGCCTAACACCCCAGGTGCTCTCGCAGCAAAACTATTGAGTCTCCAGCATACTAAGCAGCATCCTACCTCCACCATATGCTTTTTAATCCATCTTTTTGGCTAGGTCTTTTTCCTCCCTCCAGCACATTCCTCACAGAATTCTTGGAGTTAATAGGAACCCTGATTTCGAGGAGTACTGAGTGTCATCAAGGCACTTCTATCACCTATGACAGTTTCCCTGAAGTTAGCTCTAACCTTGTTCCATTCTATTGCATGCCCGTTTCCTCATTTAACATGGCTGTTTCCACTTTATGCTTACTAATTTTATTTTCAATAATAATAAAAATTGTTACATAATCCTCCCCAATCAACCGTTTAACAGCAAGTTGTAACAAAAAAATTAACAAGTCATAAGTATATTTTTAACAATCAAAGTTTATACTTTTGGGGGACATTACATCCACGCCCCCTTATTTAAGCACTGTCTTCAGTGTTAGTCTGCTCCCATTGGCTCTTGAAACATGCCAGGGTAATTTATTCGCATTTCTTCTTGTAGTTCCCAAGTTGTCTCTTCAAGGCTAAAGTGCTTCCATTGCACCTTTACTTGAGCGATGACTCGGTTCCAAAGTACTATTTTTTTTCTGTCCAGAATGTGTGAAGGTTCCACCTGAAACTCTCCTTCGGGTTCCACCTATACGACATTCCAATTGATAATGTGAGCCGAATTATATACATATTCTTTTAATAATGAAACATGAAAAACATTATGTATCCTTAAATGAGCAGGTAGGGCCAATTTATAGGCTACGGGTCCAATTCTTTCTAGGACTTGAAATGGTCCACAGAATCTAGGAGCTAGTTTCTTGCAGCTCCCCAGCTTGAGGGAACTCTTCTTAGGCTTGACCCGTAGGTACAGGTGGTCGCCAACACAGAACTCCTTATGTTCTCTCTTCGAGTCCGCGTAGCTCTTCTGTCGATCTTGAGCTGCCTTCAAACTTTCCTGTACCTCGCAAACCGTTCGCTCCATCTCTTGCAGTAGTTCTGGTCCAATAAATACACAGTCCACTGGATTATCCCAACTCACAGGGGTGTTGCATTTCTTCCCGTATAATATTTCAAACGGACTCATTTTAGCTCGGGCCTGGTAGCCATTGTTATAAGCGAACTTCACCAGATGTAAATAGTCTTCCCACTTAGTGGGTCTTTTCATAGCATACATTCTTGGCATGTTTTCAATGTTCTGGTTGGTGCGTTCCGTCTGCCCATCCATTTCAGGATGGTAGCTTGTGCTAAAGTTGATACGGGTTTCTAATCCTGCAAATAATGATTTCCATAAATTGGATGTAAATTTCACATCCCTATCCGATATCACGACTTTTGGCACACTGTGTAGTCGAAATATCTCCTATAAAAATATTTCTGCAATGTCTACTACCTTATGTGTCGATTTCACTGTAATGAAATGTGTTGATTTGCTTAACGTGTCAACAACCACCATAATGGAGTCATGTTGTTTCTCCGTTCTAGGTAAACTAGTGATAAAATCTAAGGACACTATCTCCCATTTCCAATTTGGCACTGGTAGAGGTTGTAATAGACCCGCTGGATGTCCATGCTCTACCTTAATTTGCTGGCACTCTAGACATTTAGACAGGTAATCCACTAAATCAGATTTTAAACCTGTCCAAAAGAACTGTTTTCTTAGAGCCGTTATCATCTTTCAGTAACCGGGATGACCTGCAAACGGGGGTTTGTGCATTTTATTTAAAATAAACAGCTTAATGTCTAGATTTTTTGGTATGTACAGCCTATCCTTAAACCAAATAAGACCCTTTTGATCGACTTTGAAGGCTGTCCCATTTAAGTTTACCTTGGTATTCTGTAATTCATCAAGCAGTTTTGAATAATCAGCATCGTGAGTACTTGCTGCATTTACCTTGTCCAAGAGGTCACTCTTGGGTTGACTCACGATTACCTCACTGATCCCATGTATTCTTTGACTTAGAGCGTCACCGACCTTGTTTTCCTTACCCTTTATGTGTCTTACCTCAAAATCGAACTCACTGAGGAAGGCCACCCACCTTGCTTGTCGGGCATTTAGTCCTGACTGTGTAAATAGATTTTTCACACCACTGTTATCGGTCAGCAGCAGGAATTTCTTTCCCACGGAGTAGTGTCGCCACATCTTTAGGGCGTGCACCACAGCTGTTAACTCCAAGTCATGAACCACATAGTTACGTTCATGATCCTTTAACTTATGGGATTCATAACAAACTACATGTCCTTCTTGGGACAAAACCCCTCCTACTCCTTCTTGGCTGACATCAGTGCAAACCGTGTAGTCTTTAAGGGGGCCTGCTACTTTTAGGACCGGTGCTTGGGTTAGCAATTCCTTGAGTTTGTCAAAGCTTTCCTGGCACTTTGATGACCACACGAATTTTATTCCCTTCTTCTGTAGGGAGGTAATGGGGTAAGCAATTCTTGAGAAATCTTTTATAAATCTCCTATAATAGCCTGTAAGTCCCATAAAGGACCGGATGTCAATCACATCCCTGGGTATCGGCCAATCAGATATGGCTTTGATTTTTTTTTGGTCTACAGTGATTCCGTCCGTGGATATAACATGACCCAAATACTGGATTTCAGTTTTGAAAAACTCACATTTTTCCAAATTGGCATATAGCTGGTGCTCCCTTAAGGTTTGCAGTACTATCCATAGGTGTTGTTGATGCTCTTCTTTTGTTTTTGAATATATCAAGATATCATCAATGAAGATCAGTACGAACTCGTTTAAATATTTGTTAAAAATGCCATTCATAAGGCACATGAATGTGGCGGGGGCATTTGTCAAACCAAAGGGGATCACCATAAATTCGTAATGCCCATAGCGTGTGCTAAAAGTAGTCTTATGAATATCTTCCTTCTTTATTCGAATCTGGTGGTAACCAGATCGTAAGTCGAGTTTGGAGAAGATTCTCGGCCCCCCAACTTGATCGAATAGATCGTTTATTCTGGGTAGCGGATATTTATTTTTTATGGTGACTTTGTTTAATTGTCGGTAGTCAATGCAAAGTCTCAAGGTTCCATCTTTTTTTTTACAAACAAAACCGGTGCACCCCATGGAGACACACTAGGCCTTATATACCCCTTGTCTAAAATTTCTTGTAACTGAATTTTCAGTTCAGTCAGTTCGAGAACACTCATCTTGTAAGGTACCCTTGACACGGGTGCGGACCCAGGTAAGAGCTCAATGGAGAAATCAATTTCTCGTGGCGGGGGTAACCCAAGCATTTCCTCTCGAAATACATCTGAAAACTCATCTAGAATAGGGTACTGTTTTAAGGGTGTTAGGTTCTCGTTGAGAAGCAGGGCAGCAACCCTAACTGCATGGAGGTTGCAACCTTTTCTAAAACATTTTTTCAGCTGCATAGAAGAAATTTGTCTTATTAAGACTGGTTTGGGTATGCCCTTTACTGTCCAAAGGGTCTGGTCTTCCGCAATGTAGGTAAAAGTCTTGGATAAGCAGTTCAATATTACTCTATTTTTTTCGAGACAATCCATGCCTATTATCATGTCATAAAACCCTAAGGGTAAGATGTTTAAATTGATTCTAGTTTTGTGTCCCTGCAATTCAACTTCGCAGTCAGCAATATAATCAGTTACCTTCCTTTTCGCCCCTGTGGCTAGTTGAACCAACCATGGCTATGCATGCCTCACCTTGGTGAGGTTGCAGAGCTCCATCATCTTCGGGGTAATATAACTTAAAGTAGCACCTGGGTCTATCAAAATAGCAAGTGCATGATTCGAGACAATACCTTCGATCTCTACTATAGCGGACTAGTGGTCTGCTTGCGGATCCTCTAGGGATGCATGAATCTTGTGATAATTCTTGCCAATCTCCCCAAGAGTAGATGCCTCTTGAAGATTGTGCAGCATCTTGCTTGCCCCATTGTAACGGGGACAATTTCTGCGTAAGTGGGGTTCCGCACACTCGCAACATTTTAGAGGTTCTTTGGGAGCCACATAAGCCCCCTTTTTCCCTAAGTGTGCTTGTTTCCCACCTTTTGAGGGTGGCTTTTCATTCGAGTTGTAGGAATTCCCTTGGGGATTCCTTGGCATATTTCTGAAGGGTGGTGGTTTGAATCCCTTTTTTCACTGGTTGAACTTTTCTTACTTCCAGTCCTTCCAAGTTTTGGTGGGGTCACTCCACTGTTTATACTGTTCATAACACACTCTAGCTTTCCTCAGTACTTCATCCAAAGATTTTGGGTTGTCAAACTCGATTTGGTCCTTGTATGCCTGTGGCAAATAGCTTAGGAACCTTTGCACTTTCACCTTGTCCTCCTTGATGTATGGCACGAATCGCTGCAAATCCAAGAACTTATTGATGAGATCTTCCATGGTCATTTGGCCAAGCCTCACTTCATAGAACTCCTTGGTCTTCCTCTCATAGTAACTCTCATATAGATACTGTTTCTTGAACAGTCTCTTGAATTCGGCCCATTCTAGATTCTTTTCCTTGAGTCCATGCGAAATCTTGAGGTCCTGCCACCAGATGTTGGCTTTTCCTTTTAGGTTATAAACTACCATTCAAAATTTCATGTTGCTGGAATAATAGTAAATCTAGAAGTATTTCTTGATGTCTAGCAACCATGCCTTTGCCTCCTCCCTAGTTTTAGATTCCTCGTCAAAGTTAGTAGGTTTAATCTTTTTGAACTCGCGTTCCAAATGGTCGACCTTTCTCTTTCCGCCTTCCTTGACTTGGTTCTCGGAATTTTGGGTTTCATTAGATGAACTACCCTTTTTCTCTGTGCTTTCTTCCCTTTCTGGGCCTTTTCTCATTTCAGTTCGGGGTTCCTTGCAGTTATTTTTCTCACGCAGATTCTGCAGCAAAATTTCATTGATTTCCTGCTGCTTTTCTTCAGCCTTTCTGAGCTGTTCATTATCTCCTTTATAGCTCTGTATCTCGACGATCAGGTGCTACATATTTTTGAGCACTTGACTTGCCTTGGAATGTTATATTTCTCGTTGGGCGGTTGGTGGCACCTGTACATGGTCTTCAGGCTGGTTCTCATTTTCATTTAAGGATGCCATGATATGTCCTGTAAAAATTCAGAGACTGCCAGTATACACAACACAAAATTTCCAGTGGTTTGTTAGAATGGTTGTTAAAACAAAATTTCAGCAAATAAAATGAGATGTTCCCATTAGGCTACAGGGTTGAACTTTTGGCTTTGATACCATATGTAGAGTCCCTCATAATTTTTTTTGTTTTTTGTTTTTTTGTGTTTATATTGAAGACCTCTTTCATGTACAACTTGTTTAATAATTTATAGGACAAGAGTTAAGTTTACCATTTTTGGGCTTATATCTACTTAGTCTTGAAAGTTCACATCGGTCAGCAAATAAAAGAGTTTCAACAGAAAGGAAAATGCATAGTGTATAGATGATACTTCTTACTTAGCTATGGCTAACATCCTCCTTTTGACAGCTAAGCCCTCCAACATGACACGCAAAAATATTAAGGGTTGCGCAAAAGTTCCTGGAGAAAGATGATGGCTGCCTCAAATGACACAATGGTAAGAAAAAAATTCATTCGAAAGAAAACAACTGTTAACTCTTGGTGGAGCTTGGGTAAAGAACATTTATTAGGGAGCCTATTTGGACAAGTTTCCTCCTAATGACAGTGCTAGAACACATGGCATGTTGCCCTCAAAATTCCCAAGGTCATTCACGCGTAGGGGTTTTGTCCAAGGTAATAGTTCTCATTATGTTTGTATGTTTTTAAAACTTTGTGCCGTAACTAAACGAGTTACACTCTAATGTTACCCATAATAAAAGCCTTTAACCGTCCTAAGTTTCAATAATAATAATTCTTGGACATTTGCAAGTCTTTTACATCTGAAGGTTGTATGGAGAAAAACAAAGCAATCATGATAACCCACATAACTAGAAAGAGTCCAAGGTATGTGCGGAACTGCATCTTTGACATTATCAAAACAAAAAGGGTCATTAAGCTAAACCAAAACGAGATGGTCGTTGTTCAAAGCCCACGACCGGGGTACAAGTGTTCAGCAAGGTCATCCCACAAGTAAAACTGCACCTATCGTCGCCGCGATTGGATGTGGACAATGGTTATTTTTGTTTTAACAATTATGTGAACGATATCTAAGCGTTCCCTTCCTCCTCATTTTGCAGGTCACTATGCTGTGGTTTCCTCCAGTCGCTTCAAAAAGGTGACTGCGACGTGGCTCGGGGAGATAAATTCTGGACCGTTCTCGGTACAGTCACAACTGTAGGTTCTTAAAACCCCTACCTTTCCTGCCATGCTGGTCTTATCGTGATCTGCTCCATTGTATAGACACAAGCTCCCATGCGATCCTGCATTTATTAAAAGTACCTGTTCGGAAAGGGTGGTTTGAGTTGTCACGGGAGGGATTGGTTCCCTTATTCCCAGACACTGGCATCTCATTAAAAAGGGAGAATATATTGCAATTCGAGGATCTCGTTGAGTTAAACGCCTGGAAAGAATCACATGCGCAGGTTATTGGTTATTGCGGGTAAGAGTTGGGTCTTGAGTGGTAATAGTTTTCCAACCCCGCGCAGCCTGCTCGCCCATAGCATCAGACTAGGCCACCAGCGAGGGTCATCATAGGTTACTTTTACCTTGGGGCTGGAACACCGTCGGCTTCAAACTGCTTACGAAGTATTCGCGGACAAGGATTTTTTTTCCGACTTGCCAAGGGAGCATCCCTCCAGATGTTACGACTACACGGTGAGTTTGTTTTTTTTTCTTTCAGGAGAAAAATTCATATTCCAACCAGAGGGTCATGCATTGCGCCATTTCGAAGACCAACTCCCTTTAATAATGTCTACAGGTAATGGAGATCGTGGTAGACGTCTAGACTTACACCGACGGCAACCTGGTAAGAAGTGTGTGACTTCCACTAAGCACCTTCCTTAACTGTTAGAGCCCGGCGTCGAGAATGGGTGGGGATTGAGAGGAGTCGACCTTTCCGGTCCCTCAACAATTCTGCCGGTAAAGTTAATTTCTGGAACTGGGGTTCCTGATATTCAACCTCATGGTTTGTGCTTGGAGTTGTCTCATGCTGGCCGCGTTTTTCCCTCTGTACAAAGGGAAAGCTAGAATTTGAACAATTTTTTTTTCATTTCCCTTTTGCATCCTGTTCAGCACTTTAAATTTCAGTGTATTTTGAGGCTGCGGGATTTTTTTTCCTCTGCTTAAAGGTTTAAAGGGTATTGACGAGCAAACGCTAAAGGTTGTCCGCTGTAAAATGGTTCTAACTGTTTTAAATGTCTTCTTGTACTGCTTGTTTGTCTGTTATGTGCTTATGAAAACTGAATTTCCTTATTAACAACTATATTATCCTCTCATGTATAATAGTCGTGCTTCTTTAATATATATTTTCTTTTGATTTGGAAGTCTTTAATTCGCAGTTGGGTTCCCTACTGGGAGGACGCGTACGCTACCCAAATCCTATCAACCAATCCAACGCGGGAGATAAGGTACCCACAATTAAGGAAAGAAAAATACCTGCACCAAAAATAAATATGAAACCACCCGTGCTGTAAACCGTTTAGGTCGGTAAAAGTTAGAAGTTTTTTTTCTAAATGTTGAAAGGCTTAGAGAGAGTTTTCCGTGGCCTCTCTTCTGGTCGCAAAGTGCCATCCTCAGAAAACCCCTCCGCGTAGTTGTCGGTAACCTATACCGCGACTTCCATGAGCCAAGAAAAAGGAAAACAGTCAGCTCCCACGCCATGCACCTCTGGGTTCTTAGTCCCGTACAACGTAGAAAATTCTGGTTCAGCCTGAGGAAATTACTGGTGCAGCGTTGGTGATCCAAAAGAGAGTCAACTGCGGACAACGTTCCCTCGACCTCGTTTTGTTGGGGATTCTCTTTAGGCAATTTTAAACTGGAAGATTCTCTGCTAAAAAGGATANGGGGGGGGGGGGAGGTCACACAGTCAAGCATCAAAACCCTAAAAGAGAAGACAAGTTCCCTCCAACCCTAACCTTCTGAGTAAAGGGTATTTTTGATTAGTGGATCTCGTCAGGAAAACGGTCACAAGGTGTTAACGAGAAAAATTTAAAAAGAAGCACATAGGTGCTTGCAAAGGGATTTCCTGCCACGAGTGGGTGACTGAGAAAACAGACGTTTGCACATAAAAGAAAATTGGGTAATTGAACTACCGGACATTAGGGTATTCTTATTATAGCCCCTGCCACCACGATTATATAAAGGAACAAGTAACGTGCGGAACTCTCGTTACACGACATACATCTGAGTGGCGTTCACTACATTAGCACCAAACATTCTCTGCAAGGAAAAATAATACCAGCCTCTGTCTATAATACAACCAGAATTAACCACATAGATAACTTTAGGTTGTTAGGCCTTCACAAAACCATAGACCTATGGATGAGGGAAAATAAAAAACATAATTCTTCATAGACAATCCATCGAAACATCTTGGTTTTTCCATTTTAGTATACAAGCAACATTACAGAGATTCATCAAGCTCATAACAGTTAAAGGAACCTGTAAAATTTTCGCAGCCCGGATACTGTGGAAACAGCCACGTTCCTCCCAACCGGAATATGCCAACAGAAGGGACACCTAACACAGTTTCACCTCTCTCAAGTCTGATTCGCATAGTTTGCCTAACACCCCAGGTGCTCTCGTAGCAAAACTATTGAGTTTCCAGCATACAAAGCAACCTCCTGCCTCCACCATATGCTTTTTAATCCATCTATTTGCCTAGGTCTTTTTCCTCCCTCCAGTCCATTCCTCACTGAATTCTTGGAGTTAATAGGAACCCTGATTTCCACGGAGTACTTAGTGTCATCAAGGCACTTCTGTCACCTATGACAGTTTCCCTGAAGTTAGCTCTCACCTTGTCCCATTCTGTTGCATGCACGTTTCCTCATTTAACATGGCTGTTTCCACTTTCTGCTTAATATTTTTATTTTCAATAATAATAAAATTTGTTACATAATCCTCCTCAATCAAGAGTTTAACAACAAGTTGTAACAAAAAAAATAACATGTCATAAGTATATCTTTAACAATCAAAGTTTATACTTTGGGGGACATTACAAAGATTGTGTTTTCTTTTTCTTGTCTTAGATAAAAAGGAAGGCCTTGATATAAGACATGTGTGTTATAAAATATCCTCTATGAGAGAGAGGCTGAGTAAATAAATTGTAGCTAGAGTATTGTAGAATTGTAATCCTTTGTTAAATAAAGTAATAAAGGAACAAATGATTGGTGGACTTAGCCTCGTGGACGAGGTGAACCACGTGAATATGATTGTCTCATTGTATTATTATGTTGTGTATGTTCATTTCTTTTTACATGATGATGATATAAGGAATGCAGTAAAAAGTCTTATTGGTGAAAAATGTTACTAAACATGTTTCCGAAACACATTACTTAACACATTAAGGTATAAGAGGTATTTTACAAGAACTCACACACCTGATAGCGAAATTTAGTACAAAGCGATTCTTTTATCTCCGACTCATCGAAACTTTCAGCACAAGTTGGGCTCTCATCAAGAGCATCAGTGAGGTTAATGGATTTAGCGTTTCCATTTTCTTTTCCTTTTCGGAAGCTACTTTGTGGGGGCTTCCATTTCGCGTCTCGAAAGCTCTCAAACCTCCAACCTTGAGGACGCTGCTGATTAACAGATTTTCTGTATGAAGAATTGACAACCAATTTTTCTGGTCTCCGATGATCTAAATTGGAGGATCTTGAAAATAAGAACCACCATTGTGTTTAGCATGCATTGCCTGCTGCGACTTGAACGGTGGGGCTCCTTGCTTGTTCTGTGACTGATAAATTACTGGATTTGGATTTTGTCCAATAACTTTGTATGAATTATTGACAGCCAATTTATGTGGATTGGATTTTGTCCAATAATTTTGTATGAATTAGAATTGACAGCCAATTTATCTGCCCCGTTTGGATGAAAATTTGGTCTCCAATGCTCTGCTGCAGAAATGAAATTGGAGGATCTTGAAAAATAAGAACCACCATTGTTTTTATAAGAACCTATTGCCTGCTACGACTCGAACGGCTGGGTACCTTGCTTGTTCTGTGACTGAATTACTGGAACGCTTGGGCATCTTGCACCAATATTTGTTTGTTGCTGCAACATTTTGCTCTTCCTTGTTCTTTCTCTTCTCGTTTGGTCTCGCCTAATTCTACCTGCGCTTTTGTCCCTAAAGACGGGTTATAATACATAATATATGTGTTTTAAAAACTGAGTATTAAAAGGGAATATTTTTTGTTTTGGCGTCCGTGAATATGAAAGAAAAATTGTTGACAAATAGACATAATTCGATAAGAGCATGAATGCTTATAATGGTCTAATGGATTTGAAATTAAGGATGCAGTTTTATAGTGTTAATTAATGTTTTATAATTGTTTAATGGATTTGAAATTAGCTATGAATTTTATATGGTTAATTAATGTTTAAATTATTAAAATGATGGAGTTTTGTTTAAAGTTAGATTTTATTTTTATTAATTATTCTATATATATATATATGAAGTAATTATGAGGGTATTTACTCTTGTATTGATATGGAATGTGTGTGAGAATCTCCAAAGTGCCACATTTTAAGGACTCTATCTAAGAATCTCCGAAGTGACACATCCCATGAGATTTATTTGAGAATCTCCAAAACCAGATGTTACTTGAGAATCCCTGAAGTGACATGTCTCACAAGCTCTACAAAAGAATCCCCAAAGTGATAAGACCCACAAACTCTACTCATGAATTGCCACAACAACACATATAATGGTTCTAGTATTCCAAAGGTTTTTCCCAAGGAAAAGAGGCACATCTCACTAGCTCTACCCAATATTTATTCTTTGCTATTGTGTGGGGAGATGTGATCCAATCATGAATGGACAATGGGTGTAGGTAATACTGGTGCATTAGTTTAGTCCAAAGTATAGAATGTGTTAATAGCCTCGAAATACCTTTAATTGCTACGACTGTCGAATGGCGATGTTTGAGCCCTCATTTGCCAACGTCTTTAGGATGGGTAATATTTCCATGAGACGAAATTAAAAGGTTTGGTATCTTTTTTCTTTCTTCCATAAGAAGCCAAAAATCAGCTTGCAGATACATTACATGACCCCATGGGGAATTTGTGAAATCGTGATCCAATAAATAGGAAATCCCTCGAGTATAGATTTAAGGAGAGTAAGTCTACCTGGAAAGGAAATCCATTGGTTACACCAATGTTTCAACTTTTTCTCGACTTTGTTGATCAGCGAGTCCATTGGTGCTATTGACAAACTTCCATTGAATTCTATTATACATGTATGATGGCATGGGGTTGGCATGTAATAAAGCACATCACTCTCCCTATGTACCTTGATGTTGGTGGTGCTTATTGCTGAACTCCTTTGTCTTTTACTTAAAAAAAAATGTACCCTTCATTCAAGTGAAATCACTTATTAAGCATGGGAAGCTTATCCATGTTATTCAATGCTTGTATTAGGAATTTTGATGGAAACTATAGGGCTCCTAATGTCCTTGGAGGACCAACTTCGAGATTCGTAGAGGCAAGGGATAGGGCCTAAAGGAACTGGTATATGGTGATATTGATAGACTTCCACTAGATTCTATAATACATGTATGATGGTATGGGGTTGCAATGTAATGGAGAACATCAACCTCCCTTTGTACCTTAAATTTGGTGGTGCTTATTGTTGAACTCCAATGTCCTAGCCTTAACAAAATTATACACTTCACTCAAGTGAAATCACTTATTAAGAATGGGAAGCTTCTCTACGTTAGTTTAACACTTTGAATGGGAACTTTCATAAAAAAAAATGTATAGTGTTGACTATTGTCCTTGGAGGAAAAACTTAGAGATTCTGGGTAGATGCAAAGGCTAGAGCCTAGAGGAGCCGTGCACATGGGTCTATTGATGAATAAAATCCCAATATAGGAAAGGGTTTTGGTATGTAAATATTTGATGTAGCATGAAAATTTGGACTTGATAAGCCATTTAGCCTCCTTGTTTTATGTATTTTGGGGCATGTATGATTTCCTTTTCATGTTTTTATTTATTTAGTTGTATGCACCCTTACTACATAAAGGAGAATCATTGCATATTTGTAAATAGTGGGTTGGATTCAAAAGGATCATCATGAATATATATGTATCTAGTGAAAATGTTTTAAATTTTATGAATATTGGGATTAATTATTTTTCTTGGCATACAAATGATTTAAATAATGGTTTACTCTTTTTACGACATACAAATGACTGAAAAAAGATAATTTAGAAGGATTTTGATTAAATTACCTGAAATTGAGGACATAGAGGCCTTGGGTGGAAAATTAGTCTTTTATTTTCCCTATTCACATTTGTGATTTGCTGTGTTATACCTGTGCCACTCATTGCTTATCACATTGTGGAGGAAATGATGTGTGCAATATTATTTGGGGCTTAAATCATGCTTTAGTACCCATTTTAAACAAATAAAATGAAATTCCAATTTATAGAAGCAAATTGTGTGTGTGAGTACACACAGACACCACTTTTGAGTGAAGAATATCACACCTTTGTTTTTAATCAATGTGAGCTTGAATTTATTAATTAATTTCCATAACTTTAAGTTTTTAAGAATGTGTTATTTAAATTAACATGTTTTTAACGTTTTGAATTATAATGTTTGATGTTTAGATTCTTTAAAATTGTGTTAAATTAGTGTTTGATATAAGAAATATAGAGATACACTTTTAATTTCAAAATTTATGAATATTACTATTTGTCACACCTCTCTTTTATATATATGTATGTCAAACTCGTACATTCTTTATAGATAATTTTAAATTTTTTATTTTAGTAAACAAAGTTTATAACATAGAAATAATCTTACAAGTTTAGGTATTTCTATTAATTTGAACTCAATTCTTTATAAATTATTTTTTATTTTTTATTTTTTATTTTAGTAAAAATTTCATGTCATAGAAATAATCTTAGAGGTTTAGGTCTTTCCATCATCAATTCCAAATGCTTTCACATTGTTTTTTAGAATATAATATTGATTTGGAAAGATCAAAAAATCCCATGGTATCACCTTTACTTAGTGAATTATTCACATTGACATATTCACATTGGAAATATGACAAACAATTATGATTATTTTGTTAACAATTTTATATACTCTTAAAACCACTAAAGTGGATGAATACACAAGCTCCACTAATACTATTGAAGAGTGATCATTTATACTATCCTAGCATACAAAAATTATTATATTTTAAGCTACATGGTGACTTAGATATGTAAGGTAATTTATCTTCAAAACCCAAAATTATTAATCCAATGACTTAGATACAAAACCTTCAATACAATATATCATTATTTATCATATATAAGGCATTTCATTTTGAAAGTTGTAAAAATGAAGGAAATCTTGCAAAGAGGTTGATCTTACAAACTTGTATCTACTATTTAAAACTTGTATTTACTATTTAAATGATTATGCAATAAAGGATGCCCTATAGTTATTTCACTTCAAACTATAAAATGTTGTCTAAATACATAGTCACTAAATACATCACCTTATATTACTTACATATAGTCTTTCTACTCCACATATATACAATTGTTAAACTCAACTACCTCACTAGGTCAGTTGCGAGTTGGTTAAGACATATACTCTTTCTATTCAATACATATATACAACTCTTAAATTCAGAAACAATTTTAACAACTATCATATGTGGTTGGTTTTGGTAATGTGCAAATCTCATTTTTTACCACATCAAACTTAACAAAATCCTTCATTGTGGAATGTGATGCCTCAAAAAATGGAATCCATTCTCTTCTATGGGTATTATTTAATATCCCATGAACAAAAGAGCTATGACAAGGTTTCACTATCTTCAAAATAGTGATATAACTTTCAAACTGGAGATTATCTTCAAAATAGCATAAAAAGTGGGTAAGCAAGATGCTGGGATACGACTTTCAAATCATCTATATAAAGGGGAACAAGAGTGTGGTGGTCGATGCACTCCCTAGAAAACATGAGGATGTTGATGCATTACTTTGTGTGATTTCAATTATATAACCGCATGTAAAGGCATTAATTTTTTGGACTCTGTAACCAATTTAGCCTCTTTGTTTATGTATTTTGGGGTAGATATGAATTCCACTTTATGTCTTTCCTAGTTGTATGCACCCCTCCTATATAAATTGAAAACATTGCATATTTGTGAATAGTATTTTGGATTCAAAAGGATGCACATGAATATATATGTATCTAGTGAAAATGTTATAAATTTTATGAGCATTGAGGTTTAATTATTATTTTTGGCATACAAATGATTGAAATAATGGTTTAAGTTTTTGTTTCCTCGCATACAAATGGCTGAAAATAGATAATTTAGGACGATTTTGATGAAATTATGTGAAATGGAGGAGATGGATGCTTTGGGTGGAAAATTTATCCTCTATTCTCCCTATTCACATTTGCAATTTGCTCTACTATAATTGTGTGTCTCATTGTTTATAGGAGATATGGAGGAAATCATTGATCATGATTTGAGGCTTAAATCATGCTTTACAAAATGCATGCCCATTTTAGAGAAGCAAATTGTGTGTGATATACACACACTAACACCACCTTTTAGTGAATAATATCACATGTCCTTTTCTAACTAATGAGAATTTGAGATATTATTAATTAATTCCATGTCATTAACAAATGTGTTATTTAAATTAACAAGTTTTAAAAGTTTAAAATTATAGTATCTCATGTTTACAATCTTTAAAATTGTGTTAAGTGTGTTTGATATAGGCAATATAGAGAAAAAAAATTAATTTCTAAATTCACATTTGTTGCTATTTGTCACAACGCTCTTATATTTATATATCGAGAGAGAGATTGTGTGTTTAATGATAAATTCTTATGTCAAATAGAATTTAAGATAAATTCTTTATAAACAATTTTAATATTTGATTTTAGTAAACAAAGTTGATATCTTAGAGGTTTAAGTATTTCCATTAATTTGAAATACATTTACATACCTTTTTACAATATAATATTAATCCATGGTATCACATTTACTTAGTAAATTATTCACAATGACATATTCATAATGGAAAGATGACAAACAATTATGATTATATTGTTAACAATTTTCTATACTATCTTAGCATACAATCCTAACAAATTTATACTATCCTAGCATACAAAAATTATTATATTTTAAGCTACATGGTGAGTTGGATATGCAATACATTTTATTTTTAAAATCCAAAACATTAATCCAATCACTTAGATACAAAACCCTCAATACAATATACCGTTCTTTATTATATATAAGGCATTTTGTCTTGAAAATTATAAAAAACATGACAGCAATCCTACAAGGTGATCTTATCTACAATTCAACACGTGTATATACTATTCAAAAGATTATGCAATAAATGATGTTATATCTTTTATTTCACTTTAAACTATAAAACAAATGTTGTTTGTTTATAAACTTGTTTGAATTCATAAAATATTGTTTATAAATTTAAGTGATTTAATTTTTCAATTTATTTTAACAACTATTTCTAATTTATACCAAAAAGCCATTGAATAGAAAAAATACAAAGATATAAAATTAAAGTATAACTACATTTTATATATATAAAAAATAATAATAATAATAAATTGGATTGTATATTGCAGACCATTTCAAAGAAATAGATGATTAAGAATCTGTCATATGTCTGAAGCCGGTCTCTGTAGTCCGGATATGGAGTCCTACAGCCAGGGCAGCGGCGATCTCTATCGCGGCTGTTAATTCGGTGGTAACAGAACGCACACACCTGATAGCTGGCTGGGCAGCGGCGATCTCCATCGCGGCTGTTAATTCGGTGGTAACAGAACGCACACACCTGATAGCGACATTTAGTACAAAGCGGTTCTTTTATCTCCGACGGATCAAAACTTTCGGCACACGTAGGGCAGTCATCAACAACAACAGTGACGTTAATGGATTTAGCGTTCCCGTTTGCTTTTCCTTTTAGGAAGCTACTTTGCGGTGGCTTCCATTTCGTGTCTCCAGAGCTCTCAACCTTCCAACCTTGAGAACGCTGCTGATTAACGGATTTTCTGTATGAAGAATAGATAACCAATTTATCTGGTCTCCTATTATCTAAATTGGAGGATCTTGAAAAATAAGAACCACCATTGTGTTTAGCACCCATTGCCTGCTGCGACTTGAACGGTGGGGCACCTTACTTGTTGTGTTACTGATCAATTACTGGACTTGGATTTTGTCCAATAGCTTTGTTGTTGGAAAATGTAATTACTTGCAGATCTCTACTTGGCTTCCAACCGACTCTATCAGAGTCTGGATAAACCAAGATCTTGTGTGTCAGTCTGACAAGAAGGAAAAGTCCACAAGTAGGCAACTTAATTCAGTCGAATTTATTTCAGAAGCTAAGTTGTTAGGTAGATAGTTATTGCAGAGTTTAATGGAAAGTAAGTCTGCAAGTAACCTATGCTGAAGCAATTTTCAGAATTGCCTATAAATAGAAGATGCACATTGTAAATCAAGAGAGTGAGATACACAGAGAAAGATATACAGTTACGCAAACCAGCAGAGGATTCAAGGTGTGAAAGTGAAGTCGAAGCTCAAGCTTCTGTGCATGTGATTTAGTCGGAGAGCTGAAGCTCTGTGGTCCGACGAGTTTGTAACAGACAAGTTTGTATTATCTTGTAATTCCGCATAGTTAATATATGAAATAGTTTGTGGTTGAATTCATGATTATTTGGCCGCACATGTTTCCAGATTTACTTCTGTAAATGTCTTTTACTATCACTGATAAGTAAAAGAACAAGAACCCATAGAAATCTCACCGCGTGAAAGTTCAAGTTTTACGGCACCTTGTTCGACTCAAATTTTCCTATAAATTTGTGCATATATATTTCATAAGTTATTTGGATTTGTAAACGTGGGTAGTTTACTTCATCTTACTCACAGGTAAAATCATTTGTAATTTCTTGAGTCTTTAGACTAAGAAATTTATTCTGCACAAACTTGGTCGAAGCTCCCAACCTAGGCGAAGGTCGAAGCTACCAAATTTGTGCCGAAGCTACCACCTTGGTCGAAGCTACCAACTTGGTCACAGCTATTGATTTGTGTCGAAGATCCCAAACTTGGTCGAAGGTTGAAGCTTCCAATTCTGGTCGAAGTAAAAAGGTGGTCGCAGTAAAACTCCGTCGGAGTAAAGATTAAAGAGTAAAGAGTGAAAAGTGAAATTATTTTTAAATATTGACTGAGCGCTAAACCCAAGTTTAGTGGGCTCGGTTTTGGCTATCATTTGTATGAATTATTGACAGCCAATTTATCTGGACTTGGATTTTGTCCAATAATTTTGCATGAATTAGAATTGACTGCGAGTTTATCTGCCCCGTTTGGATGAAAATTTGGTGTGCGATGATCTGCTGCAGAAATGAAATTGGAAGATCTTGAAAAATAAGAACCACCATTGTGTTTATAAGAACCTATTGCCTGCTGCGACTTGAACGGTTGGGCACCTTGCTTGTTCTCTGACTGAATAACTGGAACGCTTGGGCATCTTGCACCAATATTTGTTTGTTGCTGCAACATTTTGCTCTTCCTCGTTCTTTCTCTTCTCGTTTGGTCTCGCCTAATTCAACCTGCGCTACCTCTCTTGAGCAGACTCGGTTTACTATTAAGCAGACATGCAATTTCGAATTTTTATCGCCGTTTGCTTTTGTCCTTAAAGCCGGGTTATAATACATAATATATATATGTTTTTTAAAAACTGAGTATCAAAAGGGAATATTTTTTTGTTTTGGCGTCGGTGAAGATGAAAGAAAAATTTGTGGACAAATGGACACAATTCCATAAGAGCATGACTGCTGATAATGGTCTAATGGATTTGAAATTAAGGATGAAGTTTTATAGTATTAATTAAAGTTTTATAATTGTTTAATGGATTTGAAATTAATTATGAAGTTTTTAATAGAGTAAAACAGAGATGAAGTTATCATGCTTACTTTTCTTATTTAATAAGGAGAAAAAACATTACATTTATAGCTTGTCATACAAGCAATAGATTCCTATAAAAATGGATCTCATAACAAGAAATAAGGAAAGCATAGATTCAGCTGTAGCTTTTTCTATTTTATTTTGGCAGCTGTTTCTATTTTATTCATTTCTACATTAATATCTAACACTTCCTTAATGGAGAAATGGATTTTCTACTACACCTAATTGCTTACTCCATGGATATCTGCAACGCTAGAAAAAATTGCACTGAACCAAAACTATGACCTTGATGATTGGTCAGTTCCACAGACGGCGAGGAAACCTAGGCGAGAGCAGATCCTAACTCACTGATATCGAAAGAAATAAGACTGATGATGAAATACAACCGGGTGTCTGATATCTTATCAAAACATAAAAGAAAACTCGAATGTTATTCATTTAGGATCATATCCCGGATTCACCACATACTCCAGCGTTAATTTCTAGGAGTGAATTTAACAACCAGAATCGGAGTTCAATAACAATGTCTTCTAGCTTTATCTAAAAGATGGGATTGTTGTCCACATCAAACAATATTCCATGTCAAGAACTCACACGTTAATTACTCAGAGTGTATATCAAAAGGAAAATAAGGAGAAGATCTGCACTCACCGCTTACACTTCAACGATCCTCAGTGGGAACAACACCATGTTCCCTGGCCTCCTGCGATTTCTTTAAAAGGAAAAACCCAGTTCTCGATTTCCATAACCTCCAGCGATCCTTCATCCGATCCCCTCCTTTCTCCAAAAGGAAATTTTATCAAGGAACACAGAGACTGTCCTTCCAGGAAAGGGCGCGGAAACTTCTTTTCAACAATGCTAGATTGTAATCCAACAGAACAAATGGAGACCTCCATCCTTGATAGGCAGCGATCCCCTCTACAGAAAAATGCAGGGAGTTTCTCCCAATGTTAGCAGAGCTATTCTCTTAGGGCGTGGAGATTTTTTCCTTTCCCCCCCCATGTCGAGCTCCCTCCAGGAGGATTTATTCCCCTCCCAGCTCTTACGCTTCCATGATTTGAGCTTAAGGATTCCAGTAAATCTCCCCTAATGGGCATTCAGTCAAGGTAAATAATTAAATCCATAAAATAAGGCATTCATGCTCAATGTTTATTAGCTAAAAAATAGTAGTAACGCCTCCTCAATTTTTGATGCAAGCCCAGGCGTTGCCTGGGCCGAATCTGTAGTCAATAAATAAATTACTTTCTGGGCATAACCCACCGAGCTTACGGGTACCTAGTAGGTAGCATGAATTGTAGCTAAAGCTAAGTGTTGCTACTTGATGCCAGGTGTACATTTATTCGTGTGTAACATCCCTCTTGCA
>LPNX010077978.1:222625-271767 GCA_001517045.1 Pseudotsuga menziesii | reverse complement strand
GCGTTCCTTTTAAAATGTATATGTAATTATATTTGATGAATGAACAGAGGGCCTCCCGTGGGCGAGATGGTACTGCATTTATGATGTATATATATATATATCTAGGTTCTTCGATGGGAAGACCCAAACCTTATGCTTTCAATTAACTACATGAATAGATTTCGCATCTAAGCATTAACTCATAATAACTCCCTTGTTTTACAGACTAGGAGAGTTAAATTATATTGTTACTATAGAAAGAAGATTTTACAACAAAACATGATTCAATGAAATGCAGAGCTAGTAACAGAATGTGCTTTGGTAAGAATGTCTTCTCATGGCTTACAAGGTAAAGTCTTCAAATGAGGTGGAATCCTAAAGAGATTCTATCCCTGAGGAAAATACTTGCAGGATTTAATCCAGAGTTCATGAATTCCTCTAATTAATAAGGCTTCAGGAATGTCGGTTGATTTTATTGAAAGGATAGGCTATATCTTTCTGAAGGCAAAGACATTCTTGTCTGTCCGTATAAATTTCTTTTGACACGCAGATCAATGAGTATGACAATTCTTCTTATGATTTGGGGTAACTTGCATGTCTCGATTTCTGGTAAGGAAGATGCATATGAATCATGAAATGGTTGTTTTTATGATATGTATGGTTTACACATTTCCTTTTTCGATTAGGAAGTCTTTTTTTTCATTAGAAGGCCATGTAAAAATGTTTGACGGGAACGTGTTTGATTTCTTTGAAGTAACAGCAAAAACAAAGCAAAATTCTTTTCCTTTTCACCCTTAATGACAATGAGGTACGTGAGGTACATTACATCGTGTATCTTTTGGAACTTATCAGAAGAAGGATGTTTTATTTTTCTATTCTACTTTGCATAATCTCATGTTGACCCCTGGACAGGGTAGATGGAATAATTTACACTTTGTTTCACACCTACTTACAGAGATATAAATTGCGAATTGAAAAATGCTTATTTAGCGCCTTGCCAACGAAGGGATGAACTTGCTATAACCCGACATGAAATCGATTGGTGTTGATACTCCCCACCAATATATAATTATACACCATAACTCTTTCACTATTATTTTTCCTTTATGTTCTTCATAATCTAAAGTATCTATATATATAGGATTCTCTTTTCTATACTCTCTTCTAAATATCTATATGTGAGAGGGATTAGTATCACATATATGGCTACATTATTATATGTATAATCTACATATAATCTATGTACATAAGGGGTTTTGCATTTACCATGTGACATTGTAACACTAGGCGTTTAGAATAAATATCAGAAATATTTATGTGCCTTCAATCTACATATATATATATATATTCTTCATTATTATATTTGTATATATATATGAATATATATATAGGGATCCACTATTATATGTACGCTCTACATACAATGTATGTATGTAGGAGGTTTACATTACCATGTAATTATGTGTCCAGCCTGCAATATATATATAGTTGCAATTATATATAGGCCTCCAATCCATATTATTCTCCGTTATTGTATATATATACATGTGTCCACTATTATATATATGAGATTTGTTTCACCATGAACCCTTTCCAAAATTATTTGTAACTCAAATGTTCTACTCATATATATATATATATATATATATATAATATTCTTCATTGTCATATACGTAGGGTTCTACATTATATATGTATGTGATTTGTTTTACCACGTGATGTCCCATAAATACATATCTTAATGTATGTCTCCATCATACATATGATGTAATTCGTTTATAATAATGTTAGAATGTCTCGAGTGCCCTTGGTTAACATGCGGTGGGAGTAACCTTATTGAGGTGAGAGTTCTTCTATTCTCCATGGACGCATTTATGATTTATTTCCTATTCTTACGAGTCGTAATCACTCTTAGGTATTCAAGGTGCGAGGGGGACGTTTGCAAGATGCCTCCAGAAACAAAGCTTTCATCAACAAAAAAAAGAATCATGACCACTGAATTATGAGTTAAAAACAACATATTTATCAAAGCACCTTAATTTTGTCATTCTACATTTTGGAGTCTGTAGTGGGCCTTGGAAAAGGTCATCGCTAGACATGAGACCACACCCATTTCATTCAACTAGGTTTAGACATGAATGGAAGATAAAGGGATTGTATACTTATTGTTTAGTTCAGACCTAGATGCATGAAAAATTCTGAAACTACAAAGAATGCCTGAAGTCAAGAGAACATACGATAACCCAACCAGACTTACATATAATTTGACAATAAAGGGATTGTATACTGATTGTTTGGTTCAGACCCAAATGCATAAAAATTCTAAAACTACAGAGAATGGTTTCAGTCAAGAAAACATGCAATAATTAGTAAATGCAACAGTGTCCACTAATCCCTGAATGCGATTTAGGCGTTTATGCAAAAATTAGTAGGGAAAGTAATTGGAAAAGCATACAAGAGGAAGCAATCAAACGAGTGTTACCTATTTCACTGTTCAGGCGAACTCAATGAAATAATGTCTACAATATCTCCACTCTATTCAAATGCTTTAATATTATCGTACTCTGGCCTGAAATTCATGGACTTCTTGCTTTCCCCAAGGTCGCAGATAGGAAACCAGCCCCAATCCTCCTGGATGCCCCCCTTCAAACAAGGACCTGGTTTCTTTAAAAAGTAGTGCAGAACAAGGAGAAATGCATACAATTATATGCATGCTGAGCATGCAGGGTCCCCTCTGTCCCAGAGCAGGTGAATGACGGTCAAGTTTAGTGGTAATCAACTCCTTTCTTTAAGCGAGATTCTCTCCTTAAGTTATGTCGAGATCAAGGCACAAATGGTTGAAGGAAATTAATTTTTCTCTTATAGGAAAATATAAATGTTAATAATTTCTCTTTTTATAAAAGGATTTAATATTATGTTTTTCGTTTGTCCTCATGATATAATTTATAGCGTAGGACTTTATCATTTTTTCCTTATAGATAAATATAATATTTGTCTTTTATTTTATTTTTTTCTTTGTCCCTAATAATGTCTTTTTTCAAACCCTTTTTTTCTAATCCCTCAGGCCTAGTTCTTGTCGCACATGTGTTCGTTGGCCCCTTTGTATTATTAAACTTTCACCTAACTTTCAGGTTTCTTCGGGTGGGGCCTTGGCACTTGAGATCCTCACCCATAAGCCCTCATACAATAATATTTAAAATCGCAAAACGCTTAGGGGCATATAGGAGGAACATTACATTCTTCCCCCCTAAAATTAACACCGTCCTCGGTGTTCTTATTCTTCAATAATTTTTCCTTTCCTCTTCAGTCGTCCTTGCTTGCTTGTATTTTTTGTCATGATCCTTTTCCTGGCATCATTCTTTTTTCTGGATGTCATCCATCCCAGCACTAACAGTACTCCAAGTACCGATACAAGCCACCCAACACATGGATGATACCCTATACCCTTCTTTAGGCGTATCTCCTTCTTGTGCTATTCAGGGCGCTTTGCCATTATTTCTTTCTTTGGATGTACTCCATCCTAGCACATCAAGTGCTAACAGTACTTTAAGTACCAATTCAAGCAACCCAACACAAGGACGATACCCTTCCCAAGGTGTATCTCCTTTTTGTGCTATTCAGGGAGCTTCACGAACCTGAGGCACTTCCATTTCTCACACACCTCCACAATGCCTAGAGGTTATTCTTTTCATAGAGTCCCCCACTCATGCGACAGTTCTCTAATGTGTGCAAAATGAGTCTTAACCAAAATGTCTTAGATCTAGGCATCCCCAGAGTGCATAGTGGTCCCTCGTTGGCCTGCGGGAAAACATGGTAGCTTTCAGCCACTACCTCCATCACCACTCCCTCGTGGTGACAACTTTATACACATGAGATATCTCTCATATCTTCTTAACGCATTACCATCCTGGAGATTTAGCCTTTTCTCATGGCCATAATTTCCCATCCTTGCAATCACTCCATAGGTGGTTAGTTTATCATTTTATTAATTCAAAGCATATCCAACCTTTAGCATGAGTCATGCCTTACTTCATTTCTCATTCATCGGATAAGAGCCTTTTAACACCAGAATTGACAAGAAGGTATTTACAAGAAGCCACAAAACCTTTTCAATTTCTTATACCAATACCATTTGTAAAAACCACATAGAACCTTGAGAATTTTGACAATGCAACCACTCATTAACTTCAATTTATTACAATAGAACAAAAAATTCACTTACTGTTGCAATTTTATATATACTACATCTGATATTTTTATCTACTAGATATTATAATTCTTTAAACAAATTATAGAATTCTTGTGGGCCTCAATAATTCTGTAAAAGACTAAATAAATTCCATCTCGATTAGAGATACCTCTGTGCAAACCAACTTCTTACTTTTAAGTCTACTCTAACTAATCGTGAAAACATTAATATAACAACCTAAGGGAAGAGCCAGGTCATGAAAACAAGACGCTATCATAGCTCCACCATTTGTTTTATGCCAAGCAGGGAAGTCGTAGAGTGTTAATAGAGTGTTAACAATATCCCAAAAAATAATAATGAAAGTAAATTTTGTAAGAAGTAAAATGGCTGCAATGACCAAATTTTAGAAATCCAAATCAAGGAAGAGTCCCGTAAAGACCAACATCCAAAATCTGTTAGCAATTTTAAACAAAAGTAAATTGCCCTATCCTTTGGCATTCGATCAAAACGATTCAGCTAGCAAAACCAATCAGAGGCAATACCTTTCCCTTCAGATCTGTTCAAACTGAAAACCCCGTTTAGCAGAGGCATTATAAAAATTCCATCAGCATTTTTCATCTCTACCCAACATCCGCAAAATCAAGGCATTATCTAAATTGGAATATTATCAGATCTAAAGGCAGGTTTCATGCTCTATCAACAACAAACATTTATCTCATGTATTCCAAGTCAGCACAATGCATTATAGAAATTGGGCATGAAATGTTACTAGATCTAAAGGCAATTAAATACTTTATAAGTGTGATGTCCCCTTTCTACCTTGACCCGAAAACATTTACGGTAAGTAAATCGACACTATAAGTATTCATTCTAACCGTGTGGAAATTATGAATAAAATAATGCTAGGGTTTGGCTCTTCATAACTTGACACGACTAAGAACGATTGGGAACGAATCCATTAGGGGGAAAGGAAAACGATGAGTGAAGACTTGGTAATTGAAAGAAGACTGGGGATTTCCTTAAGACCTAAGTGTTTAAGTGTCTCCCTAAGTTTAAAGTAAACTATTTTTTTTACTTTTAGTCTTTATGGATATTTCCCTACTTGATACTTATGAGAGGCATAGAGTACTAAGGAGTCCTCCATGCAACTTATATTAAGAAACTGAAGTTCTTCTTTTGAAAAGACTATTTTATAAGTCATCTTATTTTAACTGAAGATTATATGTTATCCACAGGACTATTTCTAGTAGGGGTGCTAAGGAAACAATTACTTTGGGGAAGTAAATTGCTCTTATAAGTATAGCNATATATATATATATATATATATATATATATATATATATATATACTTGTTGTATCAGGACCAATAGATCCTATGATAAGATTCCCAATTTACAAGGAAGTGGTTTTATTAATTACGGATAATGACATATTAAACAATTTTAAATATGTTTCACGTAAGGAGTTGAAAAGAACTACCAAAATATATATTGTCAAGAGATAAATACTAAGGGTAGTTACAAACTCATTGTCTATTTTATCCAGAGATAAAAACTAATGGTAGTAATGAACTCAAGTTACCTACTTTATTTGGAGAGATTTATTATCAATGCTTTTGTCACTTAATGAGGATATTTCAGCCAGACTTCTCTCGGCAAGCTTGTTGCTCCCACACAGAGAGTTTTTTTTGGTTTATTCTAAATAGAATGTGGATATTTTGGGCAAGGTCGTGGCCATCCAATATGAGCTTATCGAGAACATGGTCGAGGACATTGGCACCTCCAACGTTCCTATCCTTAACATCTCTCAAACATTTCTAAAGACCACGATTACTGAAAATTCCTTTTCGAGGCCACAATCCCGTAAACAAGAATTCAACAATAATCGTCGATGAGATTTAAGACTTGGTTGAGGAATTCATTAAAGTTGACCAGGAATTTATGATCCAACTCATTTCGGGTGGCATTGTAGCAGGCTGGGACTGCTGCGCCGATTGAGGATTTGATTGTTGCGCTTAACTGCCCATTTACTGCTGCGTGGTGAATGCTTGGATGGCAGCGGTCAGAAAGAGTGCTGGTGTTACAGCACTGAGGGAGGCTTGAGTAAAGGCATTGATTGATGCTTATAGGGTGGTGTTGATAAAGGAAGAGACTACTGCACTAACAGAGGAAGTCTTGGGTTGTTGCATTAAGGAATGTGAGGGGGTACCAGTTTAAAAGCACGGGTGCCTTTGTGTGAGGGGGGGGGGAGTCATTTTTAGATCTTGGAGCGGGGGCGGCGACATGATCCTTTTTGTGAGATGGAGCTGTAACTCGAAATTGGAGATGGATTTTCCCTGAAATGGCTTGCGGTATGGCTAGTTATGGACCTAGTTTTTCATGCATTTTTCCCTTTATACACGATTGATGGGTGGAGTCTTTGCTTTTGATCTGCACCCAAGTTTTTGTATAAATGCGATCGTTTTGAATGCATTTGATCTCTTGTGGTTTTGGATTACCACTTGGGTCCGGCGTATGGCTTGGATACCCCGTGTTGGTTCTATGTTGGTCCTTCGATGGTAGAGGAGTCCAGCATACATACACTTAATTGAAAACGTGTTGGTGTTCTCCGTGAGAATGAAGAGCACGTTTTCCATTTAACAGTATTTCTAGTCGAGGTCATTATATGATTGTTTGGGAAATTATTTAAGGCACATTTCGAGCGTATACATTTTAATTTGGAAACATGTTGTGTGTTCTCATTAAGACTGAAGAGCACGTTCTCCAGATTTGATAGCCTTTCATGTTCTAGGTCAGCATGTGTTGTCTTTGATAATCTAATGCTCATTAGGTTTTGGTATGGAATGAATCCCTTAAATTATGATGAGTACTAATCCTCTGTGTGAATCGGATCTGCACTAAATAGTCTTAAGGAAAGGATAACCTTGTTTGGCCAGAGAGCCCAAAATGTAACCCTCTGCTACGTCGTAGGAATCTGAACCCTTTGGATACAACCAAAGCAGCTTAGATAGTATTTTGATCCGTTATGAAAATTATTATAACAAACGAAGGTCACGACATCTGGGTGCATGCCATGGAGAGTCTGGTAAGGAATTATGAAGGAGAAAAGTGCAATCTCTGTAAGTACAGATCGTAACCGTTGTTTGTATTCTTTAGAGGTAAACCTTTTCCTTCATGAAATTTATGATAAGAAATAGATTCCTTTTGAAGCCTCGCACTTGATAGAAACCGTTATTTTTCCTACCTTGGAAATGAACCAAACTATTTTTTTTACGTCATGGTCGAGATCCCCACCTGACAATCCTTTGTGCATTCCAGGTTCAAATGAGACATAAGGTATGAAGCTTAGATTATTTGAACAAGAAGTATTAAATCCTTATACACAATCTAGAACCAGAGTCTGAAGTATACACCCCAATACCTGTTTTGTATTTTTGCATGAAATGTTGTAACTGATTGTGGTAGAGCTAACAGGTTGCTAGTTCTTGTTACCTACTGGTGTGCAAGTATAAGCCAATAAATTGCACTATAAGATCAAGTCTAGAGACTTTGGATGGAGAGATATTGGAAAGTGAACACTCCATGATACTTTGACCTAATGGATTCGTTTCCCAGCTCGGGGGTGGCTCTAGGCGGGTAAAACTATGCCAGATAGAGCCTATGGTTGGGTGGAACAGTCGTGGGATGTTCTAAGTCACACTGTTTCCATTCGCATAAAATGTAACTATAATGCTGGTTTTATTAAGGAACGTAATTTTATCATGTTATCCTCTCACTAAGTAATGTTGTTAAGCTAATTCTTATTTATGATGATACGAGGTATATTTAACATGTTTCTTAAGGGTGGCTGCGGGAAATGGCTTATTAGGTTCATCATCCCCTTGGAGGTCATATTGGTGGAATGTTTATAGATATGTAATCATGCTATGTGTAGGAACCTTTTTCTGTTAAACATATTGGAGATTTTTTTTGAATTTTTAGTTATGCCTCATATTTTGACATGTAGTGATATGTGCTTGGTCATAAAGTGAAATTGGTAAGATAAATTGATGGTATTTCTTCAGGTATACATTTTAGAGTGTTGTCAACATATGTTGCTTACAGTAGTGGGATTATATCGTAGTCTTCTTATATTGTCTGCCATTGGTTTAATAGTAAAATATATCTAGTAATTAGGGGTTTCAGCTCGATGTATTTATATAGGCTATACAATCATAGGGTCTCTTTTGTAACCTCGAGATATTGACAGTTAAACAGACACACACATGGTAGATATCACCGATTCTCCTACAAGCTTACAACCTTTAGTACCGATTTCAAGTTACCATGCATTCGTCTAACCGTGTGGGTGTACTTAAATGTTTTAACTTTTGTTTTAAGGGGAAAAAAAATCACACCATATACCCAGAAAAATTTACGGCACTCCTCATGGGAATGTTACATAGGATTCATTTGTTTCTACATAGGATGCATATAAGTAGAAATATGAAAATTATCCTCTGCAATATGAATACCTTCTCTTTATGTAGGGATTTTCGGATTGTGTGGGAAACCCTTAAATAGAACTCCCAGGATGAAACTCTGGATTCTTTGTGTTGGATGGAAGTACTATACGTTGTTGTTTTCTGCTGCCACATTTGATGTGGAAAGAAAATCCCTTTCTCAATTCTAGAATTATGTATAAGGATTCGGGCTGACCTCTTGGAATTACATTTAGGATCGATGAATGGTCTCATTACAATTAGTTGTTCTTGCAAACATTAAATGAAAAGATTAATTCTATCTCCTGGTTATAAACGAAATCTACTTGGATGCTGTCCGGGGATTGTTACCTTCCTAAAAGATGAACGAGATTAATATCAACTGAAAAGGCATGAAGGAGTGTTTTGTAATAATCGAGAGGTACATACTTCCCTAGTGATGTTGAGAATAACAACATGATCTCTTATGTTGTACTTTATGTTATCTAATGACAGATTAATTGTTGCACCTAAGTACTTTGTCAATGGGAAATTATGTAATCATGTGAATACTAGAGGGAATAATATGCATGTTTGGTTTATGTTAACCTAGTAAATTGGACGTTGATATGCATGTTTGTTTTCCTTATGAGGAGGATGGATGTAACTTGTCGAATGATTGTTTACTATGGGTGTAGTTTAGATATTATCAGATTGATTGGAAATGCTTCATTGAAATGTCATGTAAATCTTGACACTAACATGATTGACTCGTTTTGTAGTAACAGTGGAAAACAAGAAAAAAATTTACCCTTTTTCATCCATAATGGCACTGAGGTTTAAGAGGCACATTACAATGAGCAATCAACGGTAAGTGTTTATCACACCTTTTCAGAGAGATCTATAATCCAATGAAAACAATGGTTACAGCCACACCGATTTCAAAACTATAATTAGCAAGGCACAGGCATGAAGTATTATTGCAATCGATATTTCAAAACTCACACAGACTTCGAAACTATAATAGAAAAGTACAAGTGTGAACTAAAATCCCAAACCATAAGTAGTAATCATATAAGCCAAGCCGATAGAGAAATTAAACCCAAGCCATAAGCAATAATCAATCAATAGAAATCCAATCCTGCTGTGATAAGCCTCTTTA
Organism: Pseudotsuga menziesii; assembly: GCA_001517045.1. Lineage (NCBI taxonomy): Eukaryota > Viridiplantae > Streptophyta > Pinopsida > Pinales > Pinaceae > Pseudotsuga > Pseudotsuga menziesii. Next base: position 261,978 of record LPNX010077978.1, on the reverse strand, counting down.
TAGGCCACAAGCCTAACTACCCAAACATCTTCCCTTGTAGATTCTGGAAGCCCACATTAAGCCCTATTGAATTCTTTCACTATTTTCTTCTATATGGCTATTTGGTTGTGATGATGCATTGGGTATCTACGCTACTATAATTAATATTTTGGATCATATCCCCAAATTGACCAACCAATAGAGAAATCAAACGTGGGCCATATGTGATCATCAACCACAATGTAGGTTACAACCCAACCTACCAAACGACCAAAGGCTAAAGAAACACCTCGTTTGTTAGCAGTAAAGCAGTGAGGCCGTACCAAAGGTTAAAGTAAGCAACACGAGGTTGGTGATAAAGCAAGTTCTACTCATAAACTTTATATTAACATCCACTAGGTATTAACCTTACACCACTCTCAAATTCCTGTGAGAGATTAACCTTGCAGCAATCCAAAGCATGTGCAAATCTCAAAAGTCTTTATATATTTGATATATTTTATCCAAGTTGCAAAACCTAGATGAGAAAATCAGCACTATGACGAGTAAAAGGATGGATATTTCACTTAAACATAAGGTCATTATCCACCGATCTAATCAATGACATATCCCTACACACTATAATTTACAGATCCGATTTTCTTGTAAAATGTTATATGTAATTACTCTACACAACCGATATGATCAATGTTCAGATCTGTATACATTTAACCTACATCAATCAAAGATTTAGATCCAAGAATGGAAATGTAAACACGTTCAGATGTTTATACCCTTTCATCAATCGCCAGCTATGGACAACGACTGCAATTGGAAACAAATTTAGATCTATCAGGCATATAGTTATCAAGATTAGATCTATTATATACCAAGTATGTTTTTACCCTTTCATCAATCACGGGCTATGGGAAAGTACTGAAAATTGTTGACAAATTTAGATCTATTAGGCATATAGTTATCAAGCTCAGATCTATTATATACGAGGTATGTTTTTACCTCAATCGCCAACTATGGACAATGACTGAAAATTTGCAAACAATAACCATAGTTGTCATGTTCATACTTTGAAATGAGCATATATATAATGTTCAAATCCTAATCCTATCATAAAACAACAGACATAAGCTATGCAAATAAAATTGCAGGCAACTCCAAATATTAAGATGCATGTGCGATTATGAAGATGCATCCATGAGGGGATCATTCCAGGCCTTCAAGATAAATATTGTCATAACAAATACTACATATCTTTATGGAAAACACAGAAAATGAATATTTCTTCCACCCTTTAGCAAATCGCATGCAATCAAAACATGTTCCAATTCTTCTTGAAAAATGCTAGTAATAAATAAATTACAGATCTTGATGAAACGCAGGAAATGATAATCACCCAATCTCATTTTACCTTAAAATGAGCAGAGATATAGTATTCAAATCCAAAACCCATCGTAAAACATAGTCATAATATGTGCAAATCAAATTGCAGGTAAAACAAGTGCAGTCTCCAATCTTTATCATAACGCATGCACTAAAAATAAAATACCAACCTCATTCATTGGAACAATGAAACTAGGGTCTGAAATAGTAAAAAAAGATGCAAATAATGGTATCCAAAAAAAATAACTCTTAACAAAGCCACTAAAATCGTGCATTTAGTGTTGGGCTATAGTTGTCATTCAAAATGCATACAAGGAAATTCATAATTCAGATCTGTAATAAAAAATTAAAAGTAGACATTTGATAATTCCAGATTTGTAAGTGGAAACACAAGCTTAAAAACAATGTGATTCTAGATACTGATCTTCAAATGAAAACATTGGACAAAGCCATCTCTAAAAAACATGCAGATCTAAATATTTATGTTCAAAACAAATACAGTGGATAAAGTGAGATCAATAGATATCAAAACGCAGTTAAGGATGGAATCCTTATCAAAATCTAGATCTTCAAGTTAAGATATAATGCAGATAAGGTTAAAGTGTAGACCTGACATTTTCTTAGATCCTTTTTATTACCTCCTTCGATCTTTGGACAACTTATCCTCCTGGCTCATTAGTGTCACGCATCCACAAAAAAAGACAATCGATTGGTTAGAGGTATCCATCCTCACGCCTCCTGACTACATGTACCCAAATAGGCCTGAGTGCTATCACTCTGGCTCTGATACCATATGTAGCAAACCCCATCATCCTATTAACAACTTGTGATAAAAATGAGATAAATACAACTCATAAATAAGCTCTTAAGCATGGAAATAACATAATTGAAAAATACTTGGCCCGAATAATTAACACTTGTACGTTTGCAAATGTGTTTTATATCCTGTGATACCAATGTAAACATAAATCATTTGTACGGAACTTTAACATTAGACATATTTGAGAAGACGAGTATACACGAAAACATAAGGTGTACAAAGAAAATAAAGATGAGACACCAGTTCACATGGTTCACCTCCTCCACGAGGCTACGTCCACAAAGTTGTTATTCTATTATTGAATTATCGAAGAGAAGAAATTTACAATGTTGTGGCACATACATTGCCCTCTCCTTGCCTCAAGTCTCTTTGTAGAGAGACATTTTTTTCAAAGTACCAATGTTTATTGAATATTCCAGACCTAAACTTGTCCTTTGATACAAGTTTAGACAAATACAAAAAAAACACATAGGGTTACAATTATGCAGAACACCCTCTGCAATCTGTATTTCTTTTTCTTTAAAGTTACGTTCACCGAAGCAATTTCATTGGCAGGAAGTAATGCCAAGCCTTCCTTTAAATCATATGTAGGAATCCCCAATTACATTATTGAGGCCTTCTTTTTTTTTTATTAACCAAATAACCATAGCTCCATCGAAATTGAGGTTCATTCTCTCTTATATCATAAGTGGCTTAGTTTATTCCTTATACATAGGTTAAATCCACATATGCTTTCTTTCTTATATAGATTAACCTTATGTATTAGTCTAGGAAGGTGTCTCGGGTTTTCCCATCTCAACCTAATAGCTAAGTATGATTAGGTAAAGGACCAAATATCTACCCTCATATTGGTCTTATTAAATTTAATTTATGTACTTAGGAAGATTCATTAACTCAATAGTTAACTTAGTCTAGGGCTGCTCCCTCATAGACTCACTTCATACTTAGATCTTAGTTAAGAAATTTCATCAAAAATACTAAACGTACATAGTGAAGGCTGCCACTTACATCAGAGTGTATGAGCACTCTTTAAATCTTGGACAACATTTTAATGTTAAGTTAATTTTCAAGCACAAGGTCTTCAGTCCCAACGCGGGCAGGATAAACCCACTCTCATGGTTCTGTAAATAGCTACAAAGAGATTGGCCTAGTGAAAATATCAGAGACGCCTCCAGAAACAAAGCTTTCATAAACAAAGAAAAAGAATCATGACCACTGAAGTATGAGTTAAAAACAACATATTTATCAAAGCACCTTAATTTTTTCCTTCTACATTTTGGAGTCTGCAGTGGGCCTTGGAAAAGGTCATCACTAAACATGAGGCCACACCCATTTCATTCAACTAGGTTTAGACATGAATGGAAGATAAAGGGATTGTATACTTATTGTTTAGTTCAGACCCAGATGGATGAAAAATTCTGAAACTATAAAGAATGGCTGAAGTCAAGAGAACATACGATAACCCAACCAGACTTACATATAATTCGACAATAAAGGGATTGTATACCGATTGTTTGGTTCAGACCCAAATGCATAAAAATTCTGAAACTACAAAGAATTGTTTCAGTCAAGAAAACATGCAATAATCAGTAAATGCAATAGTGTCCACTAATCCCTGAATGAGATTTAGGCGTTTATGCAAAACTCAGTAGGAAAAGTAATTGGAAAAACATACAAGAGGAAGCAATCAGCCAATTGCAGTGTTAATGAAAAAATGTTACCTGTTTCACTGTTTAGGTGAACTCAATGGAAGAATGTCTATAGTATCTCCACTCTATTCAAATGCTTCAGTCTTTTCATAGCCTGGTCTAAAATCCATGGAGTTCCTGCTTTCCCCAAGGTCGCAAGTAGGAAACTAGCCCCAATCCTCCTCGACGCCCCCCTTCAAACCAGAACCTGGTCTCTTTAAAAAGGAGTGCAGACTAAGGAGAAATGCATTCTGATCGCACAGGGTCCCATCTATCTCAGAGCAGGTGAACGACTGTAAAGGTTAGTGGTAATCAATTCCTTTCTTTAAGCTGGATTCTCTCCTTAAGTTATGCTGAGATCAAGGCACAAATGGTTGAAGGAAATTAATTTTTCTCTTATAGTAAAATATAAATGTTAATAATTTCTCTTTTTATAAAAGGATTTAATATTATGTTTTTCCTTTGTCCTCATGATATAATTTATAGCATAGGACTTTATCATTTTTCCTTATAGATAAATCTAATATTTGTCTTTTAATTTTTTTTTTCTTTGTCCCTCATAATGTCTTTTGTCAAACCCTTTTTTCCAATCCCTTAGCTCTAGTTCTTGTCACACATGTGTTCGTCGGCCCCTTTGTTTTATTAAACTTTCACCTCAATTTCAGGTTTATTCCGGTGGGGCCTTGGCACTTGAGCTCCTCACCCAGAAGCTCTCATAGAATAATATTTAAAATTTGAAAATGCTTAGGGGCATATAGGAGGAACATTACACATTGCAGCCTTTTCTCAACATAAACATTAATGAAACATTGGAAAGAAATAGAATAGGCCTTCAAGGGTTTCATACCTAAAATTGAAGCTCTGTCAATCACTGCACCTGCACACTCAAATAACCATCATTAACAAGTCAATGCAGATATGGCCTCTGTTTGATGACCAAATCACTTGGTAACTACCACGTTCCTCCCAACCATGATCCAAAACTATTCGTGGCTCTAATACAGACCCCCTTGAGCTGGAATCTAACATGCAAGTAGCTTAGTGCACCGAAGGTAGGGTTTCCTAATTGGTAATCAGTTCTGAATCAAATCCTCTTTTCCTTGCAGGAAAAGTTCTCCAAGAAAACACTTGAGAGAAAAACAAGAAGAATAATAATTCTCCTAGATGAAAAATTAGAACCCCTAAGCCTTTGCTTGGCTTGAGTCTTTATAGGAAGAATCTTTAGTCAAAGGGGTAGTTAACTCAAGAAATCCTTGATTTCTTGATTTAACCCTTTTTAAGTTACTGGGGTAATTTTTCAATTCTTAACCTAGGAACTTTTAACTAGTTCTTAGTTAGTCTTTCATAGATATTTCACTATCTATTAGTCCTTTAGTAATAAATAATAATTGGAGGAGCTTCTCTTCTTTCTTTATTCAATTATATAATTAATCATAGCTAATTCTTTATACATACTATGTATGCAATACATAGTATTAAAATACTTGTTAACACTTGTCTCCAGGCATCGTGTGTCATGATTGCTTAGATGTAACGACACTTCTTTTATGAAGGTCAAGTAGATAGATGGATTATGTATACTAGGCTAGGAAACTCTAAACATCCTTGCATGTTGGATTTCCCTCATATAACGTGGTAATTCTTCAGTACTTGATGAGAATACAGAAATTCAAAATTTCATTTAATCACTTAATAATAAGTATGATTAGATCAATATTATTCCTCGAGTCTTTTTCACTCGGAGGTGATTTTAATCTTGTCAGTAACCCCTAGCACTTACCAGATCCCATACTCAACGCTTATAATAGGGAGTTACAAACATAGTGCAATTCCATAGCTCTCACTCAACACTAAATTCTAGGATGCACTTGTACGATACACTTAGGGATACAATGGCCAAAGATCCGATGCTCCAAAGCTTATGCTCAACACCATCATGGAATGCTCCAGAGCTTATGCCCAACATTTTCAGTTATATTTTCATGTGTTCCAGAGCTTTTATGCTCAACACAAATGTAAGTATTTATGTGTTCTAGAGCCTCTCCCTCAACACAAAACATCTCATCGATCACGTGCTTCAGGATCCACTCCCAACACAAACATTTTATCAATCATGTGCTTCAGGGTCCACGCCCAATATAAAACATATATATACCTATATTTCATCAAAAATTGGCTTACACCCAATATACAAAACAATCCATCATGTTCATATGCAGTGGGGTCTTCGACCCAAAAATAAAACATCAATATAATCATCATGATCAATAGGCTTATGCCTATAATTGGTAGGTCCAAAACTCGAGACATTAAAATATTGTAGACCATTTGAAAGAAATAGATTGTTATGAATATGTCATGATGTCTGAAGGTGGTCTCTGTAGTCTGGATATGGAGTCCTACAGCCAGGGCAATGGCAATTTCCATTGCCATTGTTAATTCAATGGTAACAGAACACACACACCTCATAGTGAAATTTGAAATTAAGGATGCAATTTTATAGTGTTAATTAATGTTTTATAATTATTTAATGGATTTGAAATTAACGATGAAGTTTTATATGGTTAATTAATGTTTAAATTATTAAAATGATGGAGTTTTGTTTAAAGTCAGGTTTTATTTTCATTCATTATTCTATATATATATGAAGTAATTATGAGGGTATGTATTCTTGTATTGATATGGAATGGGTGTGAGAATCTCCAAAGGGTCACATTTTATGGACTTTATCTAAGAATATCCAAAGTGACACATCCTGTGGGATTTATTTGAGAATCTTCAAAGCCACATGTTACTTGAGAATCCCTGAAGTGACATGTCTCACAAGCTCTACACAAGAATCCCCAAAGTGATAAGACCCACAAACTCTACACACTAATCACCACAAAAACACATACAATGGTTTCTAACCAAGAAGCAACGTATTCCAAAGATTTTTCCCAAGGAAAAGAGGCACATCCCACTAGCTCTACCCAATAAGCTGGTTGATATGATAATGTTTTATTTCACTGTCGCATTGTTTGACCGGAGTAAGACAGAGTCATAGTGTCTATCATTTCTGACGTTGTGAGAGGCTAGTTTCGAGACATTCCGAAAGCATCATGTTGTTTTTCCGACTACTTAGATCTTAGAGTTGTCGATTTTTTATACCCATTCCAACAGTAAAGCCCGCGATGGTAAAACTATACATTGCTGATGTTGGGGAGGAGGATCAATTTTTTGTTATGATGGTAGAACTTAGTGGTTTCGATGTCCGATTGACTCAACATATTGCCGGGTCTGTAGTTATGTTCGTGCCCGCCATTGCGGCGATCCTCTGGCTGCTTCTTCTGATTGATTTAATTGTTTCCCACTGATAAGTTTCCCACCTGGTCATGGGTATATATGTGTGGACATATGACTTGTCATTTAGCATTTGAATTTGACATTTACACTGTGGAAGAAGCTAAAGAAGTCGCGCGCACATAGCTATCAAAACCTGGTTTGTTCTACTCTACACCCGTGGATTTTCAGCACGTCCGATCACTCACATCGCTCTTCATATGTAAGTGTACCCATAGCGTTGTCACCTTGGGTAGTATTGGTTGATTTTGAACTGTCAAGTGCATTGGAGGTTAGGTTTCGGAGGTTAGGTTTTTTCTTTTTTCTTTCTTTCGCATAGAAGGTTAAGAATTTTTTGCCCCCTTACGGTGATTTCATAGATGTTTTAAATTAAAGGGCAGGGGTTAGCTGTTTGAGGTCTCATTATTATGGGAGTCTAAGTCTGTATTCCATTGAAGTGTTATGGATGTATTTGCGCCGACGTGAGTTGTTAGGCCACCATGCAGACAGGGGTTTCCCTGTCTACACCACCCTTTTTCTTGGTCTTTTCATGATCAGTCGGGGGTTAGTAAGCCATTTTTCTTGCAGTGACTTTTTCCCATGGGAATTGGGAGGGTTTTTATTTTCAGTCGATTAGGATTGTTCTCAAAGATAGTTTCTACGCAGGGTTTAGTATTTTGAGATTGAGAATTGTATTGAGTTCCAGCGATAGAATTAGTCTGATAAGTACCTGTGTGAGATTAACGTTCTCTGGTTGATCAAGGTTTTGAGATAGTGGCGCTTAGGAAAATTTTAGGAAGCAGTTTTGTAGGGTTTTTTTGGTTAAATATTTCATTCATAAATATTGTGTTTAACTTATTTGAAACAGCATGCATGTCGAGGAGGTAAATAAATTGGTATATTTTCTTGTGTATTGCTATGAGCACTTGCTAAGAGCTCAATTAGCCTAAAATATGTTGTTTTGATTTTGATAGGTGGATTGCTATAATAGTAACATGTCAAAGAGAAAAAAGGCAAAAGCTCAAATGGCTGAAGGAGAGCCTGAAGTAGAAATAATCACCAAAGTAGAGTTCATCTACGAAGATACCAAAGCTACTACTGGAGTTGACCCAGACTACAAGTGGGGAGAAATATATAGAATGATCTCAAACCAAAATGTACCTCATGCTCGACTTGAAGAACTGATGATCTATGCTAACATTGAGAAGTCATCCTTGATGGAAGTAGCTACGAGGATCGAATTATTTCCCTGTTCGGAAGTAATAGGATGGATTCTTCCTAGGTCAGATGTGATGACAATGATTCTAGAGAACACTACAAAGCAAGGATATGCTGCATATAGCCCTGCATATGTCTCCATGGCATATCATATACCCACACCGCAGGTCTATTTGACAGAACTTTGGTTGAAGGACATAGCTATGGACCTGGTACAAACTATAAAGAGAATGATGATACCAGGAAAGAATTTTTGAACTAGACCTTATGGAGAATATGAAACCTCTACTCTCTATGCTCCATATAAGTTTATTGCATTAATTCTCAACAGGATTTTTGGCAGAGCACATGGGAAGAACTTCAAGATAGGTTGGATACATGTTTTTTTTTCGTGGCTACATAAGGAACCATTTTCAACTAGGAAAATATAGTGTCAAACAACCTCTCTGCATGTATATCAGCAGTCTTAGGAGGGGTAAGTCCGAATTTTATATGAGCTCTATCCTAATTGATTTCATATTGTGCACCCAAGATTTTCCTTCTTTGAGATGTAACTAGGAGAAGGACAGAACCCCAGTATACGTAGCCTATAAATTATTGTGGGCACATAAGTATCATAGTTATTATAGGGAAATTTGTGAGCTCTTCATTATGCCATTATATACCCTAATTTTCTTGACTTAATGTAATTCCATGTCTGAAGAGGCATTTAAATTCATACAAGAGTTTGGGGATTATTATTTAACAAAGGATGGATTATATGTAAGAATGCATGGACGTGGCTCCAAATCTCCTTCTCTACTCCCAAAATATGCTACAGATTATGTACTCCCCAAGGAGGCAGTCAAACAGTTGTATATTAATGGAGTAGGCAATTTTTTGTTTGAACATAAGAAGGTAACATACCCTGTAGTACCTTTCTTACTTGGAAGCTATAAGTTTTCAAGGGTAAAGCAAGTAGCAGAATTTGTTAAAGAGGTAGAATATTTTCGCTTTGGAGAGATGAGTTTTCATAGAAATGACTCTCATAAAAAAGTAGCTAACTACTACAAAGAAGCAGTAATCCATTTTGAATATACTGACTTCTAGGACAAAGATGAGGAGACATTCTGAAAAGCAAAGAACATAACTTCCCTCAAGAAAAGATTCAAGCAAAAGATAACAAATATGGGTGGAAAAGGCAAGACTTTAGAAAAAGCTAGGCTAGAAGAAGAAGAGGAAAAGAAAATAGAAGAAGATGCTAGAAGATTAGCACAGGAAGTAGAAAATTGGTTAAGAATTTAAGAGGAAGAAAAGAAATGAGTTATTGAAGAAGCAGCTAGGAAGGAAGAAGAAGAAAGAAAAAGAAAAGAAGAGGCTGAAATAAAGAAGAAACAAGAATAAAGTGAGAGATTCAGACTAAAAGAAGCCCAAAAAGAGAAGAAGACTATGGAGCAAGTTGATGCACAAGGAGTACAAGAACAAATAGATCCAGATCAAGGACAATCCGATCCTGATCCCTTGGAAAATTTTGTATCTTCTGGCAGCATATTAGGAAAGTCTTGAATTTCTGAAATAAATTTGATCCCTTTCATTCCTACAGAAGGGGAGGAGGTTCCTGATTTTAATACCATTTTTTATGACAAAGAAAATAAAAAAATAGCTAAAATAATTGAGAAGAAGGTAGATACTGGGGGACAGCCAGGAAAAATGGTGATAGACAAGACATAGCAAGAGCTGGGGTAGATTTAACCTTAACAAATGAAGACAATGTGAACAGGCTCATGACTGATCTAGAGCAGTCATGGAAGAATGCGACCCAACTGAAGGAAAGCTTGAAGATGGAAAGTGATGAGAGCCAAAAGATTGAGAGAAAATATGAAGATATAATGGGCGAAGTCAAGACTTCAAGAACAGAATGCCAAACTCTGCAAGCAAATAAGAATGCTCTAGCAATATCTGTAGAGAACACAGAGATATTGAGTGCTCAAGTTACCTTAGCTAAATTACAAAAGCTACAGGTGGAGTATTAGATGTTAAAGACTAAAAAGGATAATCTTCAGTTATCATATGGAAACTTAAGTGAAGAGAAGAACAAGTTGGAGAGTAGGCTTACTGAGCTAGAAATGGAGAAGGCTACTGCAGCGGAAAAGGAGAAGTGATATCATATGGAGGTAGCAGCCTTATAAGAGCATAAAAATTTATTGATCGCATCACTTAAGGATGCTATGGAGCAAAAAACTAACATCTAGCCTTTGAAAGAGCATTTTCTGATTCAAATAAAAAGGATCCATTAAATACAAATATGGATAGAAGATGAAAGGTGCAAAATTTTGCAGATAGATACCAAGATAGATCAAATTGTAGATGCCACTTCATATTTCCTTGATAGGTCTCAATATATATTAGATATTCTAAAACGAAGAATGGTTTAGGTAGAGACAAATAAGGAATCTCCCGTAGACCTAGCCATAAAAGATCAACAAATGTTAAAGCAGGAATATTAATTACTAGAATTTGGAATTATTGTAGCAAAAGAGTTCAAGAAAACAGTAAAGAAGACAAAGACAACATGTGCTAAATTTTGTATGAGAGTGCTCTCCACATACAATCGATGTTGGACTTCTACAAAAAAGAGATTAGATGGGCTACCTGAGCATGAATTGTTTCTAAAACATTTATAGGACAGGTACAAAGAAGATGATCAAGAGATCCAGGAGGTCACGGACCTAGATGAATTGATATTGAAAAATGTAGTGGCACATGAAGCCATGAGAATGCAATGAGCAAGCTGGCCCTTCCTCATATAATGTTTTGGAAATATTGATTTAAAATGTAATATATTGTATTAATTATGTGCACAAGCTACTGGAAATTTTTTTGGGAAAAGAAAGGTTGAGGAAGCTCAAGAGACAATGAGGGGAAGCCCAAGAGTTTTGTTTTTTGTATAAGTATAAGAGAGCTTTAGATAGAAATGAACTTTTTTTTCAGAATATCTTGAGAAAGTATTTTAAGAAGAACTATTTCATTTTACAATAAAGAGTTATATGTTTCTGCTCGAGAAAGTTCTGTGGATTTTTTGAACGTTTTCTATGGGCTAGTTGGATATGAACTATTTCTTTTTCAGCTTATTTCCATCAACTGTGAGATCGTTCTAACCTATTGAATTCTTTCATGTTATGAATGTGCTCCTATTTATTTTGTGAAATTTCCACATTGAGTAATGAATGTTTTAATTGACAATAAGATATCTTGTTTTTCATCTTTCTATTGATACTTATGTGTTTAGAAATGTTAACAACTATATGTAATTTCCTTTTTACATGCAATATGATACATTACCCACCATTAATGATTTTTTTTCTCCCTCGGGATAGGTTAGTGAATCTTAGTTAGTTTCTTGTTGTTTGTGATTTAGAAGCGAGAGAGGTAAGAACCCGCGCATCACATTGTGACCCTCCTCGTTCTCTCTATTGTCTACATTTAGTTAGGAACTTGCACATCATACCTAAAACATTAAAAAACTTAAACATACATGGTGGACCACGCCGTAACCAGTAAAACACTTTAATTTTTACTTGACCTACGATAGCGAGACTATAAACCGGACGGATTCCCCATCCCAAACAATAACGAGATAATTGGGAATGTTTATTGGGGAGAATCCCTACTGTTGTTACCTATGATTTTCTAGTCCTCAACATGTTGCAACATAATCGAGAACATCAACCTCCTTTTGTACCTTGAAGTTGGTGGTGCTTATTGTTGAAATCCAATGTCCTAGCCTTAACAAAATTAAACACTTCACTCAAGTGAAATCACTTATCAAGAATGGGAAGCTTCTCTACCTTATTTTAACACTTGGATTAGGAACTTTCATAAAAAAATGTAGGGTGTTGACGGTTGTCCTTGGAGGACAAAGTTTGAGATTCCGGGTAGATGCAAAGGCTCAAGCCTAGAGGAGGGGGACACATGGTTCTATTGATGAATAAAATATCAATATAGGAAAGGGTTTATGTATGTAAATATTTGATGTAGCATTAAAATTTGGACTTTATAAGTCATTTAGCCTCCTTGTTTATGTATTTTGGGGCATATATGAATTCCTTTTCATGGTTTTTTTAATTAAGTTGTATGCACCCTTACTACATAAATGACAAGCATTGCATATTTGTAAATAGTGGGTTGGATTCAAAAGGATCCTCATGAATATATATGTATCTACTAAAAATGTTTTAAATTTTATGAGTATTGGGATTAATTATTATTTATGGCATACAAATGGTTTAAATAATGGTTTACTTTTTTTACGACATACAAATGACTCAAAATAGATAATTTAGAAGGATTTTGATTAAATTACCAGAAATGGAGGACATGGACGCCTTTGCTGGAAATGATGGAATTGCTCTCTTATACGTGTGTGATTCATTGTTTATAAGAGTTGTGGAGGAAATGATGGATGCAAGATGATTTGGGGCTTAAATCATGCTTTAGTACCCATTTTAAACAAATAAAATGAATTGTCAATTTACAGAAGCAAATTGTGTGTGTGTGTGTGTGTACACACAGACACCACTTTTGAGTGAAGAATATCACACATTTGTTTTTAACGAATGCGAGTTTGAATTTATTAATTAATTACCATAAATTTAAGTTTTTAAGAATGTGTTATTTAAATTAACATGTTTTTAACATTTTAAATTATAATGTTTGATGTTTAGATTCTTTAAAATTGTGTTAAATTCGTGTTTGATATAAGAAATATAGAGATACACTTTTAATTTCAAAATTTATGAATATTACTATTTGTCACACCCTATTTTATATATTTGCATGTCAAAGAGAGTTTACTCATACATTCTTTACATATGAATTTGAATTTTTTTATTTTAGTAAACAAACTTCATAAGATAGAAATCATCTTACAAGCTTAGGTATTTCCATTCATTTGAACTCACTTCTTTATAAATTATTTTTTATTTTTATTTTATTAAAAATTTCATGTCATAGAAGTAATCTTAGAGGTTTAGGTATTTCCATCATCAATTCTAAATGCTTTGGAATTGTTTTTTAGAATATAATCTTGATTTGGAAAGATCAACAAATCCTATGGTATCACCTTTACTTAGTGAATTATTCACATTGACATATTCATATTGGAAATATGACAAAAAATTATGATTATTGTAAACTACCTCTTATACCTTAATGCGTTAAGTAATGTATTTCAGAATTAGGTGTGTGCAAAAACATGTTTAGTAACCTTTTCCACCAATAAGACTTTATACTACATTCATAGCATAATCATCATGTAAAAAGAAATGAACATGAACAACATAATATACAATGAGACAACCATATTCATGTGGTTCACCTAGTCCACGAGGATACGTCCACCAATCATTTGCTAGTTCCTTTATTACTTTATTTCTCAAAGGATTACAATTCTGCAGTACTCTAGCTGCAATTTATTTACTCAGCCTCTCTCTCATAAAGGATATTTATAACACATATACGCCTTAAATCAAGGCCTTCCTTTTCATCTAAGATAAGAAAAAGTAAACACAATCTTTCTATTAACAGGGAACTCAACCGTTTAACCCCTAAATAACCTATAGCTCAATCATGCTATCAAACTCAACCATGTGACTAAGTATCCATAGTTCCAGACTAACCTATACTTATAGAACCATCATTCATATAAGCACTGAGAGGTTTTGTATAATATTAAATTAAAAAAAGAGGGGTCTCTTCTCTTCACCTCGCACCCTTATTTCTGTGTACAAGTATATAAAAAAAGTAGTTGCCGACTTCTCATTCCATGGTCACCCCCATCCACCCACAACGTGAATCCTATTTAAGAAAAGCACATAACAACTAATGCTATATCTTCCCTTAAGGTTGCACTCGACAGTTAAGGATATTATGCAAGGATCGACATAGTACTACAAGGACTATTCAACCCATTGTCCTAGGATCCTCCATCCAAGGTAAGCCTACCAGAGTTTATCCCTCTTAGGACTTCGGATTTCTAAAATATAGATATGAATTTTTAGAGAGTCTTACTTAGCGATCCAGAATCGATTCCTGAACTCAGGCGATAAGATTGATTAGCAAAACAATGGATACTTTCAAGTTCCTATAATCTAATTGTACGTTATCTGACTAAATGTTGCAAATGTGCTTTTAACAAGTTTGCATGTATTTAACAAGGCAATAACATATATATATCAAGAATCAATCGTAGAGAATCTTTCCCAACACTGAGGGTATATATCAGTTTTTCCAAAACGATACAGCGCGTTCCATAAAAACGCGGCTACCAAACGATGGAGTTTCATATCTATAAAAGAATGCAAGAAAACCACACAGGCCTAACAGTACATACAATATATGAAAGAAATAGGCCTAGGGAAAGCCGATACCACTTAATCGGAATCAAAAAAGAGAAAACACATCCTATAGATACAAGTTGCCATTCGCCCTAGCCTTCACGTCCCGACTTGATTGCGAGTTACTAGAGGCATTTTCATAATTCATAAAGAGTAGTAAGGGATCTCTTACTAGATGCGTGCCAAGAACCGACCAGGAACTGCCAAGTCACCCATCACCCCCCCCCCTGTGCTCTCTTCATATTGGTAATTCCTCTTTAAAGACCAATACTCAGTGTAAATCACGTAGGCGAAAACCCTAACGCATCAATTAACGCTTATGCATGCCCCAGAATACCTCCTTAATCGGTGTTGGTTTGCTCAAGTAAATAAAATCTCCTGCTCAACGTCTCTCAAGTGTTAATACAAAATCAATAGAGTTTAAATGACACCATCAAGAGTTACGGCTATAAAGCCAGAAATGGTTCCATAATCCGGCCTATTAAGCGGGGTAATTTTAATATGGTATTCTCGTTCTATCACGAGTTTGTATAAGTGACTATATATATATATATATATATATATATATATATATATATAATTTCTTCTTACCTTAAGATGCCTTCTTGCAACTACATGAATATATGCATATATATAAATATACTCATATATCTAAATACCTTCACCCGTTGTATTTTCTTTATTAGATTTAAGCCATGGATAATATATACCTATATGTATATTTATATTATTTGCACATATTGTGTTTTATACTCATTTTAATGTCGCTCTAACCCAAATTGGCAACTACGAAACCCAACAATTAACATCGTAGCGAGCTTCCCTATGCCACAACATTTAGGTTATGAAGAACTAGGCCCCCTAGGTGTTGTCGACCACTAGTCTCTCCTCCTAGTGGTCTCAGTTGTCCGAAAAAAGTTGCACTCATCCCTCACTTATGAAATCACATTACCTAATACACAAAGTTCTGCTGGTGGGGCCTTGACCTTAAGCTCCTCACGAAGAATAAATACATTAAGAAATTACAAAATATTCACACGTGTTTAAGAGGGATATTACAATTATTTTCTTAACAATTTTATATACTCTTAAATACCACTAAATTGGATTAATACACGAGCTCCACTAATGTTATTGAAGAGTGCGCATTTATACTATCCTAGCATACAAAAATTATTATATTTTAAGCTACACTGTGACTTAAATATGCAAGGCAATTTATCTTCAAAACCAAAAATTATTAATCCAATGACTTAGATACAAAACCTTCAATACAATATATCATTCTTTATCATATCCAAGGCATTTCATTTTCAAAGTTGTAAAAATGAAGGAAATCTTTCAAAGAGGTTGATCTTACAAACTTGTATCTACTATTTAAAATGTGTATTTACTATTTAAATGATTATGCAATAAAAGCTGCCCTATCGTTATTTCACTTTAAGCTATAAAATGTTGTCTATAACATTTTTTGAATTCATAAAATGTTGTTCATAGAGATACACATAGTCACTAAATACATCACCTTATATTAATTACAAATAGTCTTTCTACTACAGATATAAACAATTGTTTAACTCAACTACCTCACTAGGTCAGTTGGGAGTTCGTCAAGACATATACTCTTTCTATTCAATACATATATACAACTGTTAAATTCAAAAACAATTTTAACAACTATCATATGTGCTTGGTTTTGGTAATGTGCAAATCTCATATTTTTACCACATCAGACTTCACAAAATCCTTCATTGTGGAATGTGATGCTGCAAGAAATGGAATCCATTCTCTTCTAATGAAAGATGGACGGCCCCTTGTTTCCAAAAGTTGACCAATCAAGGGAAACAACTTACAGAAATCCATTTAGTGAACTTATGTAGGTAATTATCAATATTTAGTGAAATTATGGGTATTATTTAATATCTCATGAACAACGGAGCTATGACATGGTTTCACTATGTGAAGACCCTATGGAATAGAGATTATCTTTAGAATAGCAACAAAAATGGGTGAGCAAGATTCTCCAATACGACTTTCAAATCATCTATATAAAGGGGAACAAGAGTGTGGTGGCCGATGCACTCCCTAGAAAACATGAGGATGTTGATCTGCATTACTTTGTGTGATTTCAATTATACATCTTGATGTCAAGGAATTAATTTTTTTGACTCTGTAAGCAATTTAGCCTCTTTGTTTATGTATTTTGGGGTAGATATGAATTACACTTTATTTTTTTCCTAGTTGTACGTACCTTGCTCAAGTTTTTTCTTAGGAAATATGTATGGTTCATTTAAATACCGAAAATGGAATAAAATAAGAAGATGTTTCATTAGACATACCTCTAGGTAAAATCCACAAAGAACATTTCCATCTAGGTTGGAAAAAACCCTAATATTTAATTGGAAAAAGCATCTCATCATTCAAAAAATTGGGAGAGACCCATTTGGAATATTGGATAGAGCATACTCTTTGCAACCTTTAAGATACAATAGAGGATTTGGAGCATGGAGCACGCGAGGATTTGGAGCATACTGGGAGCAATAGAAGGGAGGTAGCGTGGAACGCATAGAGGAGCTAGAGCAGTGGGAGAAACATGTGGGTAAAGTGAGGATTGGAGTGCAAGAGTGGATTTTGGAGTGCATATTAGTTGGGGAAGAAGGTGAGGAGGCAACGAGAAGGGCAGGGCAGGGTGTGGGTGCTGGTGTGAAGAAGGGTGAAGCAGCATGGGATGTGAAGGGACATGAAGGGTGAAGCACATATGTGAAGGAGGTGGAGATGAACAGATGTGCAGGCGTGAAGGGGAGAGCATAGTAGTAGCATGGGTGAATGTCTGATGGAGGGGTAGAGGTGATGGAGCAGCGGGGAGAAGAGGGAGTGGATGAGCAGAATCTGAGCTCAATGCCAAAAGAGCGAATACACTTTGATTCCAATGTAACATCGTATCTGGTATAATGGAGAATCTGTATCTGGTATAATGGAGAATCTGTATCTGGATACTAAGGGGGAAGATATTCCATCTTCAAATAATAATGTATAAATATTAATATATATATGAAGGGATGATAAAATACAATGGATATTTTCACCTTAAATATGGCTTGGCCATCAAATATTGAAGAGACATTTCTCTTCATAACTATATTTAATAATTAATTACTATTACTAATAGTTATAACCTATTTATTTACTATTTTATTGTTGTAACATTTCCTTGCCGTTGAGAAAGCTTTTTCCTCAAAGATGATTTTTCTCATGCTGTCTTTTATCGTGGCTCTCTGTCACACTGATGACTTGAGAGATGCAATTTTGATTACGACCATTGCTTCATTTTGATTATTTTGTCTTGGTATTTGCATTAAGTATGAACTTGGTAAAGTTTTTTTTACACTTTTTCCACTTGTTTGATTGCTTCTTTTAACTATGTTTGTCATCAACTGAACATACTCGACATACATGACGACCTTAACTATTTTTTTGTTGTTATTCCCAACATATTTTGTGTCAGTTCCCTTGAGCGGGCTCTTTGTGCTTATAATGCTCCTAAGAACATCACTCTTATCTTGTGTCTGATAGATATTATTGTTTCTTTCCTTAATGTTCTTTATAGAAGTCCTTGTGATGACATATGTGCTTCGTGCATTTGTTATTGTGATATTATTGTCAATGCATTGATCATTGTTATTGTTAGTAACATGGGCTTGGCTCTTATCACAATCTTGGTCAAGATCATCTTTCTCCTTGTCAATTATTTCGTTGTCATTTTCTTCATTACTAGGGTATGTTATATATTTGTCTTGCACAATATCTTGATTGATGCCATTACTCTCATCGGAAATGACATAATAGTCTATTGTATCTTCATATTTTACATTAGCTTGGGTGGTTTGTTCTACGCAATTTTCACATCCATCTTCATTTTCTTTAAACGTTTCGTTAATAGATTTCTTTATTTCATCTATATCCTTAAGGATTTTCTTAAGGATATTTATGAATTCGTCACTATAAGATGCAATGGATGTTGTACAAGGGACTTTTGGGCTTAGAGGTAAGAAAGTTATTATTATATTTAATAATAATAATAATTTTTTTTCAAAATTGAAATATTAAAACTAATATAATTTAATATAATATATTTGAACCTAAGGGATGGTAGGTGGGAGTATGTGGATGAATAAGAATGGAATCTGAGCAAGGATACGTGAGAGCCAACAAAGGGATATTGCAGAGTAGTCTAGATGCACTAGCATTTTAGGTTTTCTCAAAAGAGAAGAAAGTATCACGTGAGGCACAACCAATACTAGTGTTAGATGAGGGAAATACTAGTGAAAGAACATATCTGCAACTATAGGGTTGATTTTATCTTTCACTCAAATTGTACAAGAATAAAGAAGCAATGTCCAACATTACACAAAATACAAGCATAAACAAATATAATTTATAGCACATTGTTATCCATTAAACATCCATCAAACATCCAACACAACAAAATTTGGCAAGAACCAAAACCATCATTTTTTATTATTCTTTTCGCAGTGATATACAAACTATTACATCACTTGTACAACATCATAGGACAGACATCCATCACACAAACACCTCACTAGACTTATTTCTCTGGAAACTTCTCTCCTCTTGTCTTGGCCCTTCATGAATTTTATACAATTTACAACGGCTAATTTTGACCACATCAATATGGTTACAACCAAAATTCTCATACTCAAACACATTAATACCATGATTATCTTTCATTGCCTCCTCTTGTGCAATTATTCATGTATTCATTGTCCATTGATCTTCGGCTACCAGGTCTTCAAAAACGGAGGGGCCACATATCATTGAACTTGAGAATGGGATAAGCTTCTTGATCACCAATCCTAACTTAAAAAGTATGGGATAATAGAGCCATTGCACCTAACAAAAGACCGTGTACCTTTTGTGTCAATGAGAACGAGCAAGATCGGTTTAGATCTGTGTAGGTTATAAGGCTCTCAAATGTGACACACATTTAAAAAAACAAAAATATTGTGTCATACATAAATATATAATAAATATTCCATAGCTCATACAATTGACATTAATGAGTTGTGCAGTTTCTATTTGTTCTCCAAAATTATAATATTTTCATTTCGATCTAAGAAAAACAATATTTTATAAATGGCATGGGCTATTTGTATTAAGTCATGTTTTTTGGTTACCAAATATATTAGTCACATTCAAAATCACTATCTTTTTATCATGAAATACATATTGATCTAGATAAAGTTCAAGCAATTCTTCAATGGCTTATACTTATAATAGTCTCTTTGTTTGGAGAACTTGCACGCATAATTTATTATTATAGGAAGCTTGTCCACGATTTCTTATCACTTCTCTAATTACTAACCTTTGTAAGAAAGATGCTATCAATTTATTTATTTCATTACAAAAAGTTTAACATTGTTTGTTAATTTATTTATTTCATTACAAAATTTTTTAACAATGTTTGTTAGACCAATGTGATCCTTTTAGCATTGTCTTTGAAATTAAACTTCAAGGAGTGATCTTAAATTACTTAATGTTGACTATCTTGCATGTGTTAGCCAAATTGCATTAATATCTCATTTTAAATAAGGAAATAAATTCAGTTCTATAGAAATTACAATTTATGTTCAAATCCACAATAAGATTCAAGATCCTGAACAAACAATTATATACTCTTATCAAACTAATCTATAAAATATCCGAAATATACACATTTATATATCCAAAATACAATTTACATTATATACTCTTGTCAAACTAATCTATTAAATATCCCAAATATACACTTTTATATATCCAAAATACAATTTACATTACAACATTATTGGCATGTACTTTCAACACTAGAGACAATTAAGCTTTTTATATGATTTGTGATCATTATATCATATTGCTCTACATAGACTCATGTAAATGTATAAAGTCATATATCCAAAAGGAAAAAGGAAATATATTGAATATAATAATTTAATAGTATTGTGATATCGATTCAACAAGGCTGCCATGTATATATATAGATATAGAAGTAAAAACTACCAATACACATTATATTCATTAGATATAATACTTATAGTTATTTTACTACATTGAACCTTTATTGGCCAACCTATTTTGCAATGTCTTAACAACTTCATATTTAATTTTGTTGTAGTGTTTGTTGCATCACTATTGTAGTTCATTATCTTTTATTGCTATGATCACGTCATGTCTTCTTAAAACTTCACTATGCTCATAAAGTCGTGCTCATAGCTAACTTTCTAATTCAGAAAAGAATCACATTCAAATATTCTTGGTTCATCTTTTATTATGTCGGCCATTCTTTCTTATGAAAAATCTATTCCTCTACAAATCCCCAAGCCCCCAAAATTGAAATCCTTATAAACAAAAAAAATAAAAAATAAAAAAATGAGTATGTCACTTTAAGTAAAGGTGTAGTTCTTTGGTGAAAAAATATAAGACTCGTTCAAAAAATTAATGGTAAAGCCAAAATTGTTTCATGGTTTCTACCAATGTTGAAATATCCTAGTCATAGGTTTTTCCGTGTAGGTCCACTCACCATTTACATAAATACTCCCACGTAATAATATTGGAAGAACATGATTAGCTTGCACTAATAATATTCAAAACATCTTGTTAAAATAAAAAGAACTTATTTTACTATATTTTATATATAAAGTGGAAGAAAACATGATGCAATACATATAATGCTCATATTCATAAATTATTCTTATATTGTCGACATATTTAATATATTTCATTAATAATCTTTGGGTATGGAAAACAATTGATTATGTGTTGTTGTTAATATCTTTTTTTTAGTAGAACCTAGTTATTGGGTTGAGAGATGCTCTACAGCCTAGTATGGGGAAGAGATCTTGTAACGTTCCTCATGTAACTGTTGGCTATAAATATTATGATGGAGATGTTGTAAGGTTATGTAACGTTGGCTATAAATTTTATGATGGAGATGTTATAACGTTATGTAACTTTACTCATTGCTCCGAGAGGCACTCTACAGCCAATATGGAGGAGAACTTGTAACTTTATGTAAGGTTGTAAATGTTCCTCTTGTAACTTCCTCTTATAAACGTGAGATAAAAATAATATTTCCAATTATAATGGAGATCAAAGTAAAAAAAGATAACTATATGTTGTTAACCATTAAAATAATAAGAAAAAATAAAAAACAAAAAAATCTAAACTATCCTAATAATAATAACCAAGATTAAATACAAAGAACGGGAGCTTAATTCTCGCTGACAAATATTATTTCCCACATCCATCCACTTAATCACACAAATAATATTACAATAGAAAATATACAAAATTTTGCAGTTTATAAGGCAATGCACAGTACATGATAAACTTGTGCAGTCGGCGTTTGATGATTATGAATTTGTTTAATATCAACACATAAAAATTAATGCCCCAGACTGCCAAGTCAGAGTTATCGACGCGAGTCACTGACGCTCTTTACGGGGGAGCGAACAAAAGAAATTGTTCCTGTGATTCGGATGGAAATTCCCAGGGCTATGAAAGAGATATTCAACTCCAGCGCAGGATTGGTCATGTTGGAGCGACAGATCTTGATATAGAAGACAAAGGGGAAAACGATTGAGATGTAGGTGCTATGGAGAGATCCTGTGAGTGCCGAAGTACGGCAGAGTGAGAGCCATCGCGAGAATAATGATTATAAGAATGGAGCTTATTGCGGCCCTGACGGACGCTCTCTATCTGCATTGCAACCGGGCTGAGCTCCAGGGCTTACTTTGTCATGGGTGTTATTACAGTTGCCCGCACAGTGCTATCTTGTGCTTTGGCATGTTTAGGGTTATCTGGTACTTTATATCAGCTACGAACATAGTGGCATGCATGATGACCAGGTTTGTGTATATCATCATTTTCAAGGGTCTAGAGGGATCAAATCTTCTAGGTGTAAACTTCTTTTCATTTCAGGTATTATATTCAAGAAGGTTTGCACTTCGGGAGATCTGATCTCTATCGACTCTTGATAGAGCCTGAGATTTAGATTCAGGTTGGTTTAAACATTTCTAATTTAGAAAAAAAAATCATTTTTACTCCAAAACGAAAACTGAGTTTAAAGAATAACAAACATAAAAATATATTGAAATTTGAAATTATTCAAATAAGATTTATATTAAACATCATACTTTATCATTGTCAAGGAAAGCAATGTACTCTCACTATCCAATCATGTTTTATGTTACAATATAATTTTGTTATTATTTTACAATAATGCACTTCTCACCACCTTGTCAATATATTTTTTACTCATTTTTAAATGTATTTATTTTTCATGCCTTAAACTGTTTAGAGACATGAAATCATCTCGAAAAGTGGAAGCAGTGCCAAATGACCATGGGAAATAAAAAATTAAAAAGCACAAAACAACCAACAATTCTAAAGGCATATTATTGGTCACAATACATATAAATTCAATATTTATACAAGAGGTGGTATCTATGATACTAAGGAAAATTGACTACACACAACATCTATATCATCATATTTACCATAAATACAATCTAAACCATCACTATATTCAAATCATTGGAATCATTTACTGTTGTATGTGGCCATATCTAAACATATGCCATGGAAACCATTAGCATGCCTAATAGGGCTTTGTGGTTACCTATTTTCATTTTCATACTATAAATGGTCATTGCTAGTTGAAGATAAGTTCATCCCTTTAAATATGATGTTTTCCATTACTAAAACAAATCTTCAATTTTGATGAATAAAACCTTATAATTGTATCAAACAACAATAACATAAGAACATGTTTAGTTGTCTTTCCTATGACTCATTTATCCACAACAAATGAGCACACTAATTAATTTGACTCAATAACTAGAAGTTTCATGATATTATTTACCATTGTTCCACAATACATATATAATATGCATCTTTGACATGCTCGAAACATTGACATCGATGCTGAAATTTTAAGTTAAAAATGCAACACTAACATAAGAACCCTAACAATAATGAATCGAGACAACTAAGGTTGAGCACGCGAGTAATATGGCAGAGGGAATCCATAAAGAGGGAAATTGATTAGTATTTTATGGTACTTATGTATATTTATAGGTATTTTTCATTTCATTATAGGGTATTGGTTCCTCCATCGCATTAATTTATTTAACATTTTGAGGCATGTTTAAAAATGTGTCTTTCATTTGTTGAAGTTTAATCACATTTATATAGAATTTGGATCTATTCATTTCTTCTATTGTATTAATTACAATTTTTTTTTAACATGTTCTCTATTTCTCATATTGTGAGGAGATATAAATATTGGGGGTGCATCCCATGATTGTTAGAACAATTAGTTGGGTGAGCATGAAGGGATATAAAATGAGTAAGAATCCTCCACCAGTTTTGTGGAATTGCTCTACTTCTTCTTCTACGTCAAAACACTCTACCTATAAAATATCAAGACCTAGCCTCTTATACAATGTTGTGTTTTATCTCTCTTTGTTTCTTGTTGAGAAACCTTCACACTTTGTTTCTCGTTCTACTTATTCATATTGCAAATTTTCATATTTACTGTGTCTTAGGGGATTACTAAGGGTTATTTATTCATATTGTAAGCTTTCAATTATATTAGGGTAAGCATCAATAGTTCTCAACATTGCATTTAAATATGAGTTTTATTTTTTTTATTTTTATGGTGTCATTTGAATTAGTGATATTTCCAAAATGTTAATGATACTTTCATTTATTAGTAGGGTTAATGAAGTATTAGGTTGTCTACACAAGTTTTGTTCTTATTGTGGTCTTCATGGCATATTGAACCTATCAAAAGGGGGTGAATCCAGGTGCAAGTACCAAGGGGATTCCGTAGAATGATATATGCCAAAAGTTTGACATTGAAGAGTTTCATTGCAAAGGCGCCCTAAATTCTCCTTGTTATGATACAACTTCAACAAGTGCAAATAGATATATCATATTGTTATGATGCATTTTTGACAATTATGAATAGATTTATCACTTTTCATTCATAAACATTATGTTTAGAGGAAACTTATAATCTTTGAAACAAAATCGGAAAATACACTTTGAACTCCTTTCTAGAAAATTTAATTATATGAAAAAATTAGGTAAATTTGATGCTAGATTCACTTTGGAATTTATTTGCATGGAACAAATCTCTTGGTTTGATTTAGTAGGAAAATTTGTGTAGTTACATTGGATTATTTATTGTAGATGAAATGAGAAATAAATTATGTTGGATTGAGGGAGGATGAAAATTGTAGTTTAAATGATAGAGATGTGTGGGCAATTGTAGGATTGAACTAATTCATCCAATGAATCTACATTTAGGTCACATGTTCATGATGGAAATATTGAGTGTGGAGAGCTATGGTATGGTGTCAACAGTATCCATGGTGAGTTCAATCAAGGCAAGAATTTGGGTCATGTGTTGAGGAGTGTACATTCCTCCAAGTAAACTTTTATGGTGTTTTTACTCATCTTTTTTTAGTCTAACATAAGTAATAAATCATTACCACATCAACATTTAAATTTGGCACAAATTTCAATAAAAACTAAAGGGTTTAAATTATTCTTAAAATATTTGATGTCAATCACCTTCCTTCATTCATATTTGTTGAGAAAATGCACAAACTACTCTACAATAGGCATGCCAACTTCAGTTGTAACCTTATTTCTTATTGGTAACCACAATGGTACTTTCTTTTGTAATTAGTAGGTAAACCAACAAAACCTTCATTCCTATCATCCTAATGTTTTTCAAGGCATTTTGTAAAGAGTATTGTCTATCTCATGGAGGATTTATTGAACCTGAACTTGGTATAGGCTTCTTGATCACTTGTCCTAACTTACAAATTGTTAGATATTGGAGCAAGTGCACCTAACAAAGGACTATGTACCTTTTGTGTCAATGAGGACAAACAAGATTGGCTTAGATGTGTGTGGATTATAGGGCTCTTAATTGTGACACATTTAAGAAAAAATGTATTGCACATAAATAAATATTAGATATTTCAAATCATTGACATGAATGAGTTGTGTGGTGTCTATTTCTTCAAAATTATAATATTTTCATTTGGACCCAAGAAAAACAATATTTTATAAACATCATAATCTATTTGTATGAAGCCATGTTTTTTTGGGTTATTAAATCCATTAGTCGTATTTGAAATCACTATATTTTTATCATGGAATACATATTGATCTAATGAAAGTTCAAGCATTATAGATTGGGTTATGCTCATGATAGTCTCTTTGTTTGGTGGGATTGTAAGCATAATCTATTATTGTAGGAAGCTTGTCCACAATTTCTTATCACTTTTCTAATTACTAACCTTTGTAAGAAAAATGTCATCAATTTGTTTATTTCATTAAAAAAAAATTGACAACATTTATTAGATTAATGTGATCATTTTAGCATTGTATTTGAAAGTAGACTTCAAGGAGTGAGCCAAAATTACCTAAGTTGACTATCTTGCACGTGTCAGCCAAATTGAACTAATATCTCTTTTGGAAATAAACTTAGATATCTTAAAATTATAATTTATATTCAAATACACAATAATAAAATATCATAATAGAGAGGGATGGCTTCTTTTAAAAACTCAAAAATCTCTTATTTTTAAAAAATAATAATAATAATAATAAGAAAAAAAGTGGAAAAGGAGGTCTTTTTTTCCTACCCATCGAAACCTAACCAACTCTAATTTATTAAAAGAACACCCACTTAGGCTACTCATTCCATTCCACCACATATCCAAGGATATCCAGTAGCATGAGTGAATTTATCCAACTGCCAATGGAAAAGATCGGTGAATCAACTCGTGGCTATGCTAGCTGCTCCCAATGCTTCCATGACTAAACAGTGAGATTTTAAGAGCTCAACAAATTAGGTCCAAAAGGATGTTTGAGAAATGCCAACAATCAGCAGCTGTCAACAATGGATATCAACTAGACCATCAAATTGGCACCCTTTAAGACTGAAGTCGACGCTTCCATGTGGACGGGCTCTATCACTCAAGAAACAGTTCATTGGCGATGTAATGGTTGCAATTTTTTAGCAAATGGGACCCAACATCACCCTGGGGTGATCCACAAATAATGCACGGTAATGGATATACATCCCAAGCGGCTTGAATAAACTCATCAGCGTGAATTTTTTCTTGATATAAGCTGTCAAATGAAACATGGGTCCAAGCTCCACGCTATTTGACAAAGTGAACTACCTAGTTTGAAGGCCCTTCATCATTTCTTTAAGCTCTCTTGCTTTTTCTTTAAGATTTTCAATTGACTTTTGTAAAAGCTAAAACCGAAGCTCTTCAATTGACTTTTGTAATTATGTATTGCTTCAAAAACAAGTACAAAGCTAAAAGTGAAGCTCTTCAATTGACTTTTGTGAAAGCTAAAATTGAATCTCTTGAATTGACTTTTGTAAAAGCTAAAAGTGAATCTCTTCAATTAATTTTTTAATTATTTATTACTTCAAACACAAGTACAAAACTAAAAGTGACCAAGAGTTTGAAATGTTGTTTTGTAATTATGTATTGCTTCAAACACAAGTACAAAGCTAAAAGTGAAGCTCTTCAATTGACTTTTGTAAAAGATAAGAGTGAAGCTGTTCATTTGACTTTTGTAATTATTTATTGCTTCAAACACAAGTACAAAGATAAAAGTGACCAAGAGTTTGAAACATTGTATAAAACAATAGACAATGACATTGATAAGTTCCAATTTTCACCATAAGTTAGTACAATTGTTAGCAATCATTCACAAACCATAGTTAATAGGTAGATCAGATCAACTAAGATAAATTTATTAATGTCCAATGAACGACCACAAAAGTAAGTCAATGGGGCTAAAAGAGTACAATTATTGTTATACATAGTGGGAGTGCAACATTAGCTCTTACAGCTACACTAACGGGCGCTCGCACGAAGTTGGTTCCACTTTTTGGTGCCACTTAGGAAATCAGAAACGCACTTTCGAAGTGCAAATCAAGAATGCATATGCGTTATTGATGGTACGTTCGGAATAACCCGAGCCCAAACACAAGGCTAAGGTTCGTGGAAATGTATATGGCATATGCGATATATCGTATATGCATTTTGTAGTGTTAAATATCGCATATGCCATATGTAACATTACAAAACGCATATGCGATATGTAACATTACAAAACGCATATGCGATATATCGCAAGTGCGATATGCAACATTTAGAAAACGCAAGTTGTTTTGTACAATGGGTGAAAGTTTTAAATCTAAAATCAATATTGGTGATGAAAAAACCTTTTAGGTTTCTGTAAAAGGAGATATGGAACTCTATACTAAATAAGGTATAAAAAGTGTTAAATATGTTTATTACACTCCACAATTAAAGAATAGTTTATTAAGTGTTGGGATACTATGTCAAAATAATTACAAGGTAGAGTTTGATGATAGATAATGAACAATCTATGATAAGAGTCAAGGAAATACGGTGTTTATAGTTGTGCCTATGTCAAAGAATGGAATGTTCCCATTGAATTTTAGAGAAAATAGTATCAACCTTGCTAATATGGAATATAAAGACATAAGTTGGTTGTGGCATCTCAGGTATGGCCATTTGAATTTTCATAGTTTGAAGCTTCTAACATTAAAAGAATTAGTTTATGGTTTTCTTAAGGTTGAAGAGAACAACGAGGTTTGTGAAGGATGTGCTAAAGGAAAAAATGGAAGAGATAATTTTCTTAGAGGAAAGGAACGGAGGGTCCAATATCCACTTCATCTAGTTCACTCATATAATTTTGGTCCAATCCAGACAAAGAGTTTGGATAATTCATTGTATTTTATTAGTTTTATTGATGATTACTCATGAATGTGTAGGGTTTTTTTCTTAAGAGTAAGGGTGTTCAACATTTGATACATTCAAGAGATTTAAAGCCCTTGTGGAAAATGAAAGTGCTTACAAAATAAAGTGCATAAGTACTAACCATGGATGAGAGTTTTTCTCAAGAGGTGTTTAGAATTTTTATGATATGAAAGGCATTAAAATACAACTCACCACTACTTATACACCTCAACAGAATGGGATACTTAAAATGAAGAAACGTACAATGATGGAAATGGAAAGAACTATGTTACAGACCAGGGAATTAAGCAATTCCTTTTGGGGAGGTGAAGTTGCTACAACAATATACATTCTCAATCAAAGTCCCACAATTGCACTTGAAATTATGACTCATTACGAATCATGTTATGACAAAAATCCTAATGTTAATCATTTCAAAGTTTTTGGATTTTTATCCTATATGTTCATGTAGTTGATAAAAAGATACAAAAGTAGGATCCAAAAAGTGAACCATCCTTTTTTGTGGATACAGTGAGAAAATTAAGGTTTATAGGTTGCATAATCCTCTCACCAATAACATCGTTGTGTCTAGGGATGTGATTTTTTTATGAAGGGGGAGTTTACGATCATAAAAAACACCATGTTGAGAAGTCAAAAGATGGTTTGAATAGTGATATTATTGATGCTATTAATCATGAGAAACCCATTAATATTTTAGTTCCAAATTTTGTAAATACACCAAGTAGCCCCTCATCTAGTTCTCCAATTTCATGTACAAGTCCTACAAGGAAGGTAAGACGCCTAAATGAAATTTATTAGAGAAGCTTGGCACACGAAGAAAATCCAAGAGGTGAGACTGTAAATATTGCTCTATTTTCACAAGTTTATTTTGAACCATCATGTTTTGAAGAATATTATACTAATGAGTTTTCGGTGCAAGATATGCAAGAAGATATAGATTAAATTCATAGGAATTATACTTGGAATCTTACAAATCTTCCACATTTTTCCCTGTCAAATCATCTTAAGTGGGCCAAAATGTCCACCATATCAAGAGGCATGAGCTTCCCAAATCAAAACTAAGGAGCCTAGAGTGTTGGGTAGGAAAATTTAATTATGCATAAACATCCAACCCTCCCAAATACAAATTAATTTGGGTGGGATGATGAAAGGCCTGCCAAACTGACCCAAAGAAAGTAATAGTATCATATAGTTGTTCCAAGCTTCATAGGCAAGACACGGAACATCCAAAATGTGCATTGGTTGAGTTGGAGGGAAACTCAACACATTTGTCGCCTAATTTGAACTCCCTTTCTTATATTTAAAGACCACGTGAAACTATTGTAGGTAGGAGGCATGTTTGAGATGGAATTATTATTAACTCTTAGACTATGAATTCAAAAGATTAAGGGATGATTATTAGTACAAAAATTGTTTTCCTTATCCAAAACATAATGGCACCATTGCTTCAAGGCCTTCGCTAGATCTCAAAATTCTTTGTCATACGTGTTGTACTTCAGATTGGCGTTTGCCAAAGTCTTGGAATGATAGTTCGTGGGATGACCAACCCATTTTAATATGGCACTAGTAGCATAGTGTGAAGCATTTGTCTCAATCTCAAAGGGATATTGTGAATCCAAAAGGTGCAAAACCAATTTCAAATACAATGTAGTGTTTGAGTTCCAAGAACTCTCATCCATTAACTTTGTTAGGAAAACACAAGTGGATTGGAGAGTTGATGTAGGGGGTATGAAATGTGAGATAAATGAGTAGTAAAATGTTGATAAAAATTTAGGTCACCGATAAATGCTTTTTCAAGCAATAACAATGAGGGGATGAGCCAATTAACAAGAGCTTGTACATTGGCAAGATGAACACCTATTCCAATTTGATCAATAAGAAGTCCTAGATAGTGAATGGAGGTTTCCCAATATAATAGTTTTTGTGAGTAACATGTTATTTTTTTTAAGGGGACCACAAAAAAAGTATATCGCAAGTGCGATATATTGCATATGCGATATATCGCACTTGCGATATTCAAAAGCAGAAAAAAGAAAAAAAAACAGTGGCCGCGAGCTCATTTTCACAGTATCGGGACAATGAAATAACGCAGTAGCGAAAAAATGGAGCGAAAAACCGCAGGTGCGATTTGGGTTTTACCTTTTCGAGGTCGAGGTCGAGTTCGAGGTGGAGCCAAGGTGGATTGCTCCAATGGTAGGTATTTATGCTAGTTCTCTCATTTTCATTTAACCTTCCATTCTTTAATTTTATTCATAATTTCTTTGTTTTTATAATTATTTTGAACAAATTTAAACAAATAATTGAATGTGAACAATCAAATAATGATTAGATAAGTAAATTAACTTGCAATTTTATGTTTAAATCTTAACAGACAACACAAATGAACAACAGAATGTGGAAAACCCACCCTCTAATAACCCACAACAACCTAACCCACAACCAAACTCAGACCCGGAGGGGGAACAAGATAGAAACACACAGATTATTGCACGCTTGGCATCATTGAGGTTCCTTAGCTCATCCATTAGAGGGGGGCGTCATTTGAGAAATTCTTTAGCTGATGCCTTGGACACAATAACAAACACAATTTCTGATGCCCAAGGAGCTCTGTACAACATTACCTCGTACAGAGAATCTAGGAGGCGATACTACTCCGATGGATTGACTCATAAAGACATCAAAGCCCTTAAAATTACTAAAGACCAGTTATTTTCATTATTTCGGGACCCCAGCACCGGATTGGTTCCACCCACCAGTTGAGCACACATTTCCATAGACTAGTGCATTGAACCAAATATAAAGGCTAATTCGATGGATCGTTGGTATATGGTCTTCGATGAAGACCCCCATGGGAATAGGGACATCCCATTTTATTTCCTTAGGAATTTGTATGCAGAATTCATCCTAGGGAAACATGTTAACTACTTCAATATCTTAGGCAACTAGGGTGTTGGTCATGGGATGCCCCAAGACAGGGAAGGATCCAGGAGAGATCCCAACCGTGTGCCACACCCACCACGCACACCAAAACCCCCTCAGGTATACCCTCCTGTAGGTCCTGTCATTGAGTATACACATGAGGCATTACTTGACATGGCAAAGACATTGCTTGAGCATGGGACTGATGTCCAAGGCAATGCAGACCAAGGGGCTGGAACTTCTATAGCGGGCCCATCTACAGATCACAGAGGAGATGCAGAGTCTTCAGAGCGTCGTGTTACTCCACACCCTTGCACATCATGTGGAGGCACATGCTATGGACCTGCTTCCGACTTCCGATGATGGATTACTTCGCTTTGTAAGTAAAAATCATTATTTTAATATTATACTTTGTTTCATGTCAAAATCTTCAATTGTTTCACACTTTATTTCTATTTAATTATCTAAAAATATTTGTGAACAAATATACAGCTGGTGTCCCATGGCACACCACAGTCGCATAGTCCATCGATCAATGTTGAGAACATTGATGCGGCTGTTAATATTGCCTATGGGTTTGGTTCTTCACCAATAGGGGTAAGAACTATACTTGTTAATTTGTCAACTTTGTTTATATATATTTATAACTTATATATTGTAATGTATTCAATATGTATCCTAATTTTGATACTTGACATGTTTTGTGCAGGTTTCCCAGGAAGAGTATATTGTCTCGCAGCCTATTCCCTGTCATGCAGAGGTAGATTCATGCAAGATTCCTAATGTAACTTTTAAATTTGTTAGTTTATATGTTTCTCATAGATCTTTCTCCATCACCCTAAGTTGTAGTGTGTTGAGTGGCTCCATTTAGCTATGATATACTATGTGTACGAATATACAAGATATAAAGTATAGTTGGAGGTATTTTCTTATTATTAAAAAGATTCCATGTAAACTGTAGTATGTCCTCATTGTACATGTTGTTAGAATTAGTTTCATGGCTAACTTGGCCACATTAGGGGAGAGGATCCATTGGTGGTGCATTTCTTTACAGTAGTAATGTAGCTTAATTTTCCATATTCCCAAGCTTGTATTTCCTCCAAATTCTTACCACATATACTTTGGTGTGTTATTTATCTACCATACCAGTTTTGAGCTGTGACGAATCCAAAATGATGCCATGCCAGCCACTAAGTTCCAAGTTGTCTAGTTCTAGTGTGTTTTAGTGTATTTTTTATTGGTAAAAATACTTGAAGATTGATGTGAATTAAAGAGGATGTGGCTTAAAATGATATTTCAAATTTTCAATATTCATATTATTTCAAAATGTAGAAGAAGTTTTTTTGAAAATTAATTTTAAAGACATGAAAATATTGACAATTACTTTGTACATAAAGTACTTTTATAAACCACTTATGGTAACTAGTTTTTTCAAGATTGAGTTCAACCAACACAATGACTATCTCCACTACTAATTACCCCATATCCACTACTGGTCGCCTTGTTTCGTCACTGGATCCTCTCCACTAGGTATTTGGAAGGAGTAAAACAAAAATATTAAACTTGAAATGCTAATAAATTTATACACAAATATATTAAGTACCACTAATCCACTCTACATGTATGTTAGGATTCCAATTCGCATAGTTAAATGATGAGACACTATTGGCTTGTAGTTTGTGTAGTTTGGGAGGTATATTTTGGGCATGTGATTCTTGATTACATTTGTGCAAATAAATCAACCCGTGTACTAATGTGACCACCAGAAACTTCAAAATAGACATAATAATGCTTGACATTTGGGGCAGTTTGATACTACACTCTTTCATTGACCATTTCCACATTGTACAATATTATATAGTTCTTCCAAAACCATCGATACCTCTTGATCCATCCTCTCTTTTGCTTCACAACAATCACTAACTTCAAAAAATTCTCAGGTTAAATTTTCCTACCCACAATCATTATTCTCAATATGGATTTCTATATCCAACTCAAGAGTCAATACCCATAGGTATTCACAAAAAATGATACTGCTAATCTAAGTCTTGGAATAAAAAGGTGAACTCCCTATACCAACATGTGTTCCATCTCAAATACTTCGAGGTATATAAATGCATCAATGTGCCTATAATACCTTGAACACAACATCCACTCAAAATCTAGTTACATAATGATCCCAAGATCATCTCAAATGCCTCTAGGAAGACATGTACATTAGTTCCTTCTAATCTCTTAGAACATGTCAAATACCCACAACATACAAGTGCATAGACATTTTTGTCATTACATTTATAATTAAGGGTATGCAAATGCATTGCCATGCCTATAGTTCCCCTCATATCATCTCTAATATTGGTATTCAAAAAAATGCACCAATGTGCATGTAATATTTCTAATCATAGGAAATATGTACATGCATACAAATGATGTGTTTGTCATTAGGTTAAAATTATTTCATTGGAATAACAAAAAGCAGAGTATTTTGTTTATTTTATGCAAATAGGTCAAATGGAGGAGGGAAGGGGAGGCCCAACAAAAAAACATTTAATATATGTCTCTAATTCACTATTTGATATGAAATTGACATATATATATGCTACTTTATATGCAGGCCCCTAGTGAGGCACCGGTGCGTGAAGAGCACCAAACCGGCGGCCCACTGTTCACGAGCCAGCAGGTATATTTATGTAGATTGCTTTCTTTGTACGTTTGGAAAAATCATTTTGTAACTTACATATATCACTTGGAAAAATAATTTTGTAACTTACATATATCGTTTGGAAAAATCATTTTGTAACTTACATATATCGCTTTGACATATGTTACTTTATGTAGGAACCTGTTGTGACAGTGGTGCTTGAAAAGCACCAAACCGAGGTTGTTGTCAACCCACCTCTTCCCCCCAAACAGGTATGTATGTTTCGCTTTCTTTGGTAGTTCATCATTTTCCTTCCAGGTAGTATATATGTCTCTGATTCACTATTTGATATGAAATTGACATATATATATATGCTACTTTATATGCAGGCCCCTAGTGAGGCACCGGTGCTTAAAGGGCACCAAACCGGTGGCCCACCATTCACGAGCCAGCAGGTATGTTTATGTAGATCTCTTTCTTTGTACGTTTGTGTACACATCTCAAGATCAAGTAACATTCAATATGTATCCTAATTTTGACATGTAACATGTTTTATGCAGGTTTCCCATGATGAATACATTGTCTCGCAGTCTATTCCCTCTCATGCAGAGGTAGATTCGCAGCCACAGGTATTATTTGAAATATGCTTTTAATTATATATATGCTTTTAATTATGTTTCTCTTTTTTTGGAAAAATCTTTTTGTAACTTACATATATCGATTTGACATATGTTACTTTATGTAGGAACCTGTTGTGACAGTGGTGCTTGAAGAGCACCAAACCGAGGTTGTTGTCAACCCACCTCTTCCCCCCAAACAGGTATGTATGTTTCGCTTTCTTTGGTAGTTTATCATTTTCCTTCCAGGTAGTATATATGTCTCTGATTCACTATTTGATATGAAATTGACACACACACACATATATATATATATGCTACTTTATATGTAGGCCCCTAGTGAGGCACCGGTGCTTGAAGATCACCAAACCGGTGGCCCACCGTTCATGAGCGAGCGGGTATGTTTATGTAGATCGCTTTATTTGTACGTTTTTGTACAAATCTCAAGATCAAGTAACATTCAATATGTATCCTTGATTTGGACATGTAACATGTTTTATGCAGGTTTCCCATGATGAATACATTATCTCGCAGTCTATTCCCTCTCATGCAGAGGTAGATTCACATCCACAGGTATTATTTGAAATATGCTTTTAATTATATTTGTTGACCCTCTCCCCCCCAAGGTACATGTATATTTGTTGACATTGGCATATATATAATATATTTATGCAGCCTGATAGTGAGCAAGTGGTGCAAGAAGAGCACCCAATCAGGGTCGCTGTCAGTGAGGCACCAGGACCCCAGATTACTTACTCACGTACAGTAAGTAGAAATGTTATTTTGGTTTCAAGGAATTTGAACAAATGTATATAGAATTTTTAAAGGTTGGTAAATTAACTTACAAATTTGTTTGTTTTTCTGCAGTCTCCACTGATGAGACCTATCCCTCTTGTTCAACGACGAGGATCACCAGTGAGCAGTCGCAAAAGAAAGGTCAACTTCTCCGAAGACTCTGGCAGTGGCAGCAAAACAGAGGATAACTAGAAATAATGTATAGGGGGCATGTACATAGATTTATCTTTTTGTTCATATGTGTACGTTTTGATCCACTATTTTGTATTATGGCCATGTGGCATGGCAATTTTTGTACAACATTATTGCTATATACATATATATAATATAAAGCAAGGTTCAAATTTATACATGTATATATGGTTGAATTGATCTTGGAACATGATATCATGGTTGACTTGGTCTTGGAACATGATATGTGTGGATGACCAATGTGATATATAATGATATGTGTGCTTCGTGCATGTGTCCTAACTTAAATGAATTTCCAATTTACTTAAAGGAAGAATTTAAACGACTCATCAACTTTTTAACATCATACAATTCTAACATGTACAATAACATATATACCCTAATTTACACACAGTAACACACACTAACATACTAGATGTACAATTCTAACATGTACACACAATAACATACTCTACATTACCCTACGACAAGTTTTAACATCATACCATAAAGCAAATCTCATGACTTACCCTACATTACCCTACCTTGTTCTGTCTCATAAAGCACATGTATCATGACTTGCATGATTATGCACCAAACCCTAGTTGGACATCTCATACCTTGTCTCAAGACCCTAATTCCAGACCATGCATTTGGTGACTCATCAACTCATCAACTTTTTAACATCATACAATTCTAACACATGTACAATAACATATATACCCTAATTTACACACAGTAACACACACTAACATACTAGATACAATTCTAACATGTACGTGCACAATAACATACTCTACATTACCCTACGACAAGTTAACATCATACCATAAAGCACATCTCATGACTTACCAGGTACATGTCCCTACCTTGTTCCGTCTCATAAAGCACATGTCTCATGATTTGCATGATTACGCACCAAACCCTAGTTGGACATCTCATACCTTGACTCAAGACCCTAATTCCAGAGCATGCAACTTGGTGACTCATCAACTCATTAACCTTTTAACATCATACAATTCTAACACATGTACAATAACATATATATATTCCCTAATTTACAAACAGTAACACACACTAATATACTAGATACAATTCTAACATGTACACACAATAACATACTCTACATTACCCTACGACAAGTCAACATCATACCATAAAGCACATCTCATGACTTACCCTACATTACCCTACCTTGTTCCGTCTCATAAAGCACATGTCTCATGACTTGCATGATTACGCACCAAACCCTAGTTGGACATCTCATACCTTGTCTCAAGACCCTAATTCCAGACCATGCAACTTGGTGACTCATCAACTCATCAACTTTTTAACATCATACAATTCTAACACATGTACAATAACATATATACCCTAATTTACACACAGTAACACACACTAACATAGTAGATACAATTCTAACATGTACGTGCACAATAACATACTCTACATTACCCTACGACAAGTTAACATCATACCATAAAGCACATCTCATGACTTACCAGGTACATTACCCTACCTTATTCCATCTCATAAATCACATGTGTCATGACTTGCATGATTACGCACCAAACCCTAGTTGGACATCTCATACCTTGACTCAAGACCCTAATTCCAGAGCATGCAACTTGGTGACTCATCAACTCATTGAATTTTTAACATCATACAATTCTAACACATGTACAATAACATATATATATTCCCTAATTTACACAGAGTAACACACACTAACATACTAGATACAATTCTAACATGTACACACAATAACATACTCTACATTACCCTACGACAAGTCAACATCATACCATAAAGCACATCTCATGACTTACTCTACATTACCTTACCTTGTTCCGTCTCATAAAGCACATGTCTCATGACTTGCATGATTACACACCAAACCCTAGTTGGACATCTCATACCTTGTCTCAAGACCCTAATTCCAAACCATGCAACTTGGTGACTCATCAACTCATCAACTTTTTAACATTATACAATTCTAACACATGTACAATAACATATATACCCTAATTTACGCACAGTAACACACACTAACATACTAGATACAATTCTGACATGTACACACAATTTAACATACTCTACATTACCCCACGACAAGTTAACATCATACCATAAAGCACATCTCATGACTTACCCTACATTACCCTAACTTGCATGATTGCTCACTAAACCCTAGTTGGACATATATGACCTTGTCTTGACCCTAGTTGGATCATGCAAGTATTGGTGATCATGTGTTTGTAGTTCACTCTCCTAACTTGCATGATTACGCACCAAACCCTAGTTGGATGTATCTCATACCTTGTCTTGACCCTAGTTGGAGGATGCCACAATAATATTTAGTTCCCAATAATGTTGTTGTGCATGTGCAAGTATTGGCACGATCTCATGTGTTTGTAGTTGACTCGAGCCTACATTAGAGGAATTTTGGGGTCTAAAATGGGCCTCCTAAGGAAAATAATAAAATAATAGTTAAAGTAATAAAATAATGGTTAAAATAATATTAATTAATTTTGGAGGAAGAAAGAAAAAAACTACTTTTTGTGTTCGTATTTTTGACATATCTCCCTGTGTTTTTACTCAAATTTCGATCGAGAGAGCTCATTGGATGCAGAATTTGATTCCACATCCAACAAGTACCCACACTGCATACTTTTGACGGACCCCGCTACCCCAAAAACAAGAAATACCTGAAAAAACATGATGATGACATCATCATCACATTTTTCAGGTATTTCTTGTTTTTGGCATCATCATGTTTTTTCAGGTATTTCTTGTTTTTGGGGTAGCGGGGTCCATCAAAAGTATGCAGTGTGGGTACTCGTTGGATGCAGAATCAAATTCCGCATCCAATGAGCTTTCCCGATCAAAATTTGAGTAAAAACACAATGAGATATGTCGAAAATACGAACAAAAAAAGTAGTTTTTTTTAATGACAAATATGCCAATTCAACCATTATGGTTGACTTATTTTATTGAAATTCTATTGGTTCTTGAATTCCAACTCACAAAAACTTATTTTGGCACGTTTTCTTATAAGGCCCATTTTAGACCCCAATTTTCCTCTAATGACTTGCACATGATTGCTCACCAAACCCTTGTTGGACATGTCTTGAATACCTTGTCTTGACCCTAGTTGGAGCATGCACAACTTGGTGACTCATGAAAAACTAGTTGGTGCATGTGCAAGTATTGGTGATCTCATGTGTTTGTAGTTGACTCTCCTAACTTGCATGATTGCTCACCAAACCCTAGTTGGACATCTATGACCTTGTCTTGACCCTAGTTGGAGCATGCAAGTATTGGTGATCATGTGTTTGTAGTTCATTCCCCTAACTTGCATGATTACACACCAAACCCTAGTTGGATGTATCTCATACCTTGTCTTGACCCTAGTTGGAGCATGCCACAATAATGTTTCTAGTTCCCAATAATGTTGTTGTGCATGTGCAAGTATTGGCATGATCTCATGTGTTTGTAGTTGACTCTCGAGCCTAACTTGCATGATTGCTCACCAAAGCCTAGT
>LPNX010077978.1:196626-213711 GCA_001517045.1 Pseudotsuga menziesii | reverse complement strand
ATGATGATGATGACCATGATGACCATGATGATGATGATGACCATGGTGAATGATGACCATGATGATGATGATGACCATGATGACCATGATGATGATGATGAAAATGATGATGATGTTGAGGATGAGGGTGTCGATGAAGATAATGATGACCATGATGATGATGATGATGGCCATGATGAGGATGATGAGGATGAGAGTGATGAACGATGATGATTGTGAGGGTGATGAGGATGAGGATTATGAGTGTGATGAGGGTGATGATGACCATGATGACGATGACCATCATGATGATGATGACCATGATGACCATGATGATGATGATTACCATGATTACGATTACCATGATGATGATGATGACCATGATGACCATGATGATGATGATGACAATGATGACGATGACAATGATGATGATGTTGAGGATGAGGGTGTCGATGAAGATGATGATGGCCATGATGATGATGATGAGGATGAGGGTGTCGATGAAGATGATGATGGCCATGATGATGATGATGAGGATGAGGGTGTCGATGAAGATGATGATGGCCATGATGATGATGATGAGGATGAGGGTGTCGATGAAGATGATGATGGCCATGATGATGATGATGAGGATGAGGGTGTCGATGAAGATGATGATGGCCATGATGATGATGATGAGGATGAGGGTGTCGATGAAGATGATGATGGCCATGATGATGATGATGAGGATGAGGGTGTCGATGAAGATGATGATGGCCATGATGATGATGATGAGGATGAGGGTGTCGATGAAGATGATGATGGCCATGATGATGATGATGAGGATGAGGGTGTCGATGAAGATGATGATGGCCATGATGATGATGATGAGGATGAGGGTGTCGATGAAGATGATGACCATGATGATGATGACAATGATGCATCTGATGATGATGATGATGAGGGTGATGAACGTGATGATGATGAGGATGATGATTATGATGATGATGATGATGAGGATGTTAATGATGTTGAGGATGAGGCTGTCGATGAAGATGATCTAACCATGGTGATGATGATGACCATGATGATGATGATGAGGATGAGGGTGTCGATGAAGATGATGATGAGAATGAGGATGAGGATGAGGGTGATGATGACCATGATGATGATGATGAGGATGAGGGTGTCGATGAAGATGATGATGAGAATGAGGATGAGGATGAGGGTGATGATGACCATGATGATGATGATGATGATGAGGGTGATGAACATGATGATGATGAGGATGAGGATTATGATGATGATGATGATGAGGATGTTGATGATGTTGAGGATGAGCCTGGTGTCGATGAAGATGATGCCCATGATGATGATGACAATGATGATGATGGTGATGATGATGATGATGAGGAGGAGGATGAGGGTGATGAATGCGATGATGATGAGGATGAGGATTATGATGATGATGAGGATGAGGATGCTGATGATGTTGAGGATGACAATGGTGATGATGATGACCATGATGATGATGATGAGGATGAGGATGCTGATGATGTTGAGGATGACAATGGTGATGATGATGACCATGATGATGATGACAATGATGATGATGATGATGATGATGATTATTATGATGATGATGATGATGAGGATGAGGGTGATGAATGATGATGATGAGGATGAAGGTTGATGATGATGATGATGAGGGTGATGACAATGATGAGGATGAGGGTGACAGTGAAGATGATGATGAGGTTGATGGTGATGATGAGGAGGATGATGAATATGATGATGATGATGAGGATGAGGCTGTCGATGAAGATGATGATGATGGTGAGGATGAGGGTGATGAACAATGCTGATGAGGGTGACGATGAGGATGAGGATGAGGGTGACGATGAAGATGATGATGAGGATGATGGTGATGATGAGGAGGATGATGAGTATGATGATGATGATGAGGGTGATAATGAGGATGATGATGATGGTGGTGATGAGGATGAGGGTGATGATGATGATGACGATGATGACCATGATGATCATGATTAGGATCAGGATGATGATGATGATGATGAGGATGAGGGTGATGATGATGATGAGGTTGATGATGATGATGATGAGGATGAGGAATGAGGATGATGTCGATGATGACCATGATGAAGTTGATGAGGATGAGGGTGATGCTGATGATGATGAGGAGGAGGATGAGGATGATGATGAGGAGGAGGAGGATGAGGATGAGGGCACGATGACATCTGATGATGATGACGATGACGATGATGACCATGACGATGCTGATGAGGATGAGGGTGATGATGATGATGATGAAGATGAGGATGAGGGTGATGATGATGATGATGAAGCTGATGAGGGTGATGGTGATGACGATGATGATGAAAAATGATGATGATGATGAGGAGGAGGAGGATGATGACTATATGATAATGATGATGAAGATGACATTAGAGGAAATTTGGGGTCTAAAATGGGCCTTATAAGAAAACATGCCAAAATAAGTTTTTGTGAGTTGGAATTCAGGAACCAATAGAATTTCAATAAAATAAGTCAACCATAATGGTTGAATTGACATATTTGTCATTAAAAAAAAACTACTTTTTTTGTTCATATTTTCAACATATCTCATTGTGTTTTTACTCAAATTTCGATCAGGAGAGCTCGTTGGATGCGGAATTTGATTCCGCATCCAATGAGTACCC
This sequence comes from Pseudotsuga menziesii, assembly GCA_001517045.1. Classification (NCBI taxonomy): domain Eukaryota; kingdom Viridiplantae; phylum Streptophyta; class Pinopsida; order Pinales; family Pinaceae; genus Pseudotsuga; species Pseudotsuga menziesii. The sequence goes on along the minus strand of LPNX010077978.1, from coordinate 211,033 downwards.
ACACTTTATACTTTTGACGGGCCCCTCTACCCAAAAAACAAGAAATACCTGAAAAAACGTGATGATGACATCATCATCACATTTTTTCAGGTATTTCTTGTTTTTGGGGTAGCAGGGTCCGTCAAAAGTATGCAGTGTGGGTACTCATTAGATGCGGAATCAAATTCCGCATCCAACAAGCTCTCCCAATCGAAATTTGAGTAAAAACACAAGGAGATATGTCGAAAATACGAACACAAAATGTAGTTTTTTTCTTTCTTCCTCCAAAATTAATCAATATTATTTTATTATTTTAACTATTATTTTATTATTTTAACCATTATTTTATTATTTTCCTTAGGAGGCCCATTTTAGACCCCAAAATTCCTCTAATGGGGTGATGATGATGAGGATGAGGATGAGGGTGGTGATGATGATGATGAAGATGAGGATGAGGGTGATGATGATGATGATGAGGATGAGGGTGGTGATGATGATGAGGATGAGGGTGGTGAACAATGATGCATGAGGACAAAAAAAAATTAGTTTAAATTTAGCATAAATTAGCTCTGAATGTAAATATAGAAGCCATACCACATAAATTAGCTCTGAATGTAATTCTATGTATCGCATATGTGATATGAATAATCCATAATGCATATGCGATATAACGCACATGCGATATATATTATCCATATCACATATGCATTATATCGCATATGCGATATGGATAAGCTATATCGCATATGCATTATTTGAAAATTTAAATAATTGGCGGGATTAAGGTTTGGCATTAGGTTTGGAAGCAGCTTCAGAATACCGAACCTATTGGCTACGACAAATCAACCAGGGCTATTGCTTGTCTTTTAGAACTCTATCAATATGCTCAGATTAGATCCCATGTTTTGATATGACATACACAATATTTTTTTATGAAAATGTACGATATTGTAGAGTCCGAAATGACGATTTTGAATATATAATTTTTTCCTTCAAAACTATGTTTTATTTATTTATAATTATTTTTCTAAATGACACATGTTAGTTTTCAAAAATACATATATCGATTGTTTGTTATATAACTTTTAATTTCCATCACCATTTCCCATAAAAACTATATGGTGCACTAGACGAGATCAAGCTCTGTGATCTTATATTAAGAAATCAAGGATTTCATTAATTTTTGCCGCTAAAGTGTTGCACCCGCACATAAGGTTTTAATTTCAAGCTTTTCTGACTTCAATAATTAATAATAAAAAAAGTAATTCATGAAAAATTCTGAATAAATAGTGTTGCACTAGGCCCATATGTCCTTTATATGTCTGCAAGATTTTATCTCAAATGGACATCATTTACCTCATATATTGCTGCACCCGCACAAACATATATGTTAAGATGTGCTGAAAATTTGAAAACCCACTTTCACGGAAACTAATTTTATAATCATTTGCACACATTTTCTTTGCACAAATGATATATATTATGAAAGTTGATTCAATTACCTATCTTTTCTCTTTTTACTTCATCTTCAAATAAGTTAGGGAAGTACCCCTAATTGTCACCTAAAATCAGAGTTTTCCGTTTATTCTAGTATTATGTGGCATCTAAAGTGTCCTTAAAGGAGTCCATGATTGTGCATCAGCTCTAACAACAATAAGAAAATATATAAGATCTAAGCACAAAGCGACAAAAAACTTCAATACTAGAAAGAAAGATGTAAAGACATAAAATGAATACATGTAAGCAAAATCTCATAAAGAACATGTCAAGTGGTGTTGGAAGTAACACAAGGAGTTAGCTCAACCTATTGTCAGCAATGTTATTGGACATTTGACTAGTTTTGTGCTAGCATGTGTTTGGTTCAAATCCCCTCGGGTTAGGTATAGTAGTCTATGTCAACGACTTAGTTGGGATGGTATGGATGTTGACAACCATTCCCTAAGTTGCCCAGGATGTTTTCCTTGGGAAAAGGTAATTGGTGATGGAACAAGAAGAATATGCAAAAAGATAGGGAAGAGAAGTCATATCCTCATCCAAATCATCAAAACGAAAAATTCCTTTGGGTTATTTTAAGCCTCTTATTCAAGAACCTTCCTTTTTTATTCTTATAGGACAACCCGTACCTCCTTTTTTTTAAATTACAATTTCATTCTCTGGTGTAAGACTCTTAATTGTAGTTCAATTGCCATGTTCCATGGAAGAATATATTTTTAACGAGTTTCTAAGAACCACACTCTATATTGTTTGTTTTCTCGGCAATATAGTTGTTAAATATTTTTCTATAGCATGTTCCTTCCATTTTTGTGATTTAAAGCACACATAAATTCTATGGGTGACCTAAGTTGTTTATTTACCTGACAAACATAGAGGTTGCTTCAACAGAATATTGTCAATAAAAATTATCAACTATTAGATTGCAATTTATCCTATGTTATGTCACCAAATAAACTGCCAACAACACTTATCAACTGTTACATTTCAAATTATCTAACAAATACAGCAATGGCTAGAGGAACAAATTTTGTGAATAGATGGTTTCCAAATTCAAAGGAACCTTTTATAAGATTACTATAGTTTCACCTATGTTGATGATACCAAATTAAGTTTGCACAAATTTCCCATCCCTTGAGCCCGCCATGATTTCCTTTGTTGATAGTTTTATTTTCACATTGAGGATTGTTGCCAAAATCTACCAGTGATTGGCAAATTGCATGGAATATTTCATCCATGATTGTCTATCGATGTACCTTGGCTAAAGCAATTGCATAAAATGAAAAACTAGCACAGGCACTAAAAATAGTCCAACCATTCACTTTCACCTGTGACCTGCCATCTTCATAAAGTCCAAATATCAATACCTTCAACTTACCATAATAATAAACATGTATACCATGCAACCAAAGGCAACATGACAAAAAAACTATTAAATTTAACCGCTTTTCTTTATGCAACTCTGCAGCTACCATATTTATTCCCTCTTTTAATGTGCATGAAACAATTCACTATTCCAGAGTTGAATGAAAGCTACACATTTTGTCATAGGATTTGCAGTAATGGATACCTATGATATATGTCTAAAGGTCACAAGCCTGAGTGGCACAATTCTGATTTCCATCAAAATATGGAATATACAAAAATGAGCCTGAAGGACACAATTCTGATTTCCATCAAAAGCCAGAATATACAAACCTAACCACCATCGCAATGCAATACCCCAAGAAGAACATATAAATGTATCCACGTGAGATTCCTGAGGTTGTTAAACTCCATTTTATAAGATTTTCTGTATAAACATGTGTACTTTCATAAACAAGGACTTCCGACTCATCCCATATTTGCAAATTTCACAATACTCAAATTGCAATGTAGCCAAATGATTCTATGAACCTCTAGAAGTGAACAACCTGAAACTTAGAGGTTGAAGATAGACGTGGGAGAATATTCAAGAAATTAAGATAGTGGTGTAATAAGCACATTCACAGTATGAATCATAAAGGCTATAAACTCATTATAAACAACATCGCTCAACCAAATATGGAGAGTGAACCAAGTTACTAATCCATATGCAGTTCAAGTGTACCATATACCATATATCGGTCTTTCTGAATCCCATGCAAACATTAACTTATTCTTGGCGAAGTACCTCCATTTTTGTTTCAAATACCAGTGGAAATTACTGAAACCACGAATTTGGATGCTAAACCACTCTTCATATCTCACTCATGCAGCTAGCAACTCTGAGTAATACTTTTAATTCAACATCTCAATTTTCAGTATTGTTGTTCCTAAACATGGATAACAGATTCATCGCAAAATGCAGTAATAAAAACAAATTAAAACCAAAAAGAAAGAAATTAAAGAAATTAAAAACAAAAAAGCATGAATCGAAATTGAAGAAAAGAAAAGCATGAAAGCTTTTTTAATTTACCCATATTTTAAGGGCGGTGGGGTCCACCAATTTTGAAATTTTCATTGAGTTTGTTGGAGAGAGGGAATTTTGTATCCGTTGAAAGGAGAAGTGTATATATCATCCAATCTTACATAAATTTGAAATTTAACCTTTCCTTCTTAATCCTCCTCCACCTCTGGTCTAGTCTGCCATGTCTCTATGTGGTTGGACGTCTCAGTCTGGCATCTAAGTCTGAGCACGCGTGACTCTGAGTCTGTGCCTGTGCCGAGTCAATTAAGTGAAGTTTGCGTGTGATAGAGGAGGCAATCGGATCATCCACGGCTGAAGCAAACAACATCAAAGGAAGGGCGGCTGAGCTAATTAAATATCATTGTTATCTCTCAATATTGGCTTCTTTTAATTGCAGGTACAATTTATTGTTTTTTTCTTTGGCCTCTGTTCTCACGGATTGCATAGTTCATTTTGTAAATTCATTTCAGTGACCTTAATCTATGTGTGTATATCTCAAAAAGAACCTTAATCTACATGTGTTTATCTCAAATCTCATGCATGACCTTATGTTAAAATTATTCCCCATTGCCTTTAGGGTCTAGTCCAACTCTTTTATGCTCAATTTTTGTGATGGAAAGGAAAGCCATTTGAATAGCCGGGAAATAAAGACCGATGATCTTTGTCAATAATCGTAGGGCTTCAATTCCAAGCACATCTCCTGTCAGAAACCCTAGTTCTTTATTTCATCAATCCCATTCATTTCAGTTCTCTTTATTTCTTTTAATTTCTTCAATTATCCCATTCATTTCAGAGTTCTTTCAGCATCTGGAGAACAGGGTATCATTTATCCATCCAAGTCAGACCACAACAAGAACAGGCATCATCCGTCCATCCAGTCGAGCTATTAATTTAGTTTCTCCGTTCCATTAGTCTAGTCTAGTTTAACCTTCAACCGCAGTCCTTACTTTTCAGAAATTTCTGCTTTCTTTCTGTTCATTTCTTCAGCCTTTGAAGTGCAAGGATTACAATGTTACACCACACCTAGAACAAGGTATTTTATGATCATTTCTTTAGCCAAGTATCCATCCATCCAACTGCCATTCTTTCTCCTTCTCAGCCAAGGGCTACTCTGCCTCCGCTTTTCACATTTCTGAGTTTTTAACTTTTATTATTGTTTAGCCTAATTTAGCGTGTAACCCACTTTTATATTTAACTTTGTTTTTGGTAGAGGGCCCCTTTTCAACCAAGTTGCAGAACCGACGCCTACAAACCATTTGTCGATAGACCTTCTAGATACTCCGTCATATGGGCATACCAAAATGGATGTAGAAAAAGGTTTAGTTTGGTTTATCCATAGCATAATCTGGTTAGGTTTCTGCATAAATATAATTAGTTTGTTCATTGGAAATATCTCATTCTTTTCATTTGTTTTTGGTTAGGTTTCTGGATAAATTTAGTTTAGCTTAAATAGAATTAGTTTTTTTTTAAATATCTGAGTCTTTTTATTTGTTTCTGGTTAGGATTCTATATAATTAGTTTCTTTGTTGGAAATATCTCATACTTTCTTTGCTGGAAATATCTCAGTTTTTTTATTTGTTTGTTTGTAGTTTTGCGGGTTTTTAATCATAAGAATTAATTTTCAATAATTTTATAGTGCTTAACATTGAAATAGATTTATTTATATTGATATTTTGTTATTGATTTTCCAATATCTTTGTTATAATTCTCAATTGATTACATGAGAGTATTGTATTTTATTTAATTTTATATTTAATTTAATTGTTGCAATAAAATTAATTATTTAATTAAGAAGAGACTAAATCCTCACTTATGCTCAAGGGGTTGGGCTCGCCATCTTTCAAGGAGTGTAGTGTGTATTTTTTTTCCTTATTTTTCAATTAAACTCACTTAAACTAGTATACACTTTTTCCATCTTTTTTAATTTATATTTATTTTATCTTTTTTTTTAATTTATGCATTTTCTCTTTTTTTTTTTTAATTTGATGTTTTTTTAATTTATATATTTTTTTTATCTTTTTTAATTTGACATTACACAATAACATACATTCTTTTACATAAATGTAATTTGAACTTTCTACCATTTCGATATGTGTACCTATTTTTGCTTAGTCAAAATTGGATGATGTTAAATTTTTTTTATAGATTCATTATCTCATATTTGTTAATTATTTTATATGTGAGTTTATCTTGTTTTAAATTTGGGGTTTATCCTCTTTTATGTAGTTATATATTTTTTGTTTTTGTTTGGGTTTGTGTGGATGCTTATAGGTGTTATATTTATTTAGTTTTATGGTGTATGTGTATGTCATTTTGTGTGTTATATTTATAGTTATGTTTTTCAAATAAAGTTATATATCTTGGTGTTAAAATTGTATTTCAAATTACATAATGGATATGTAATTCTCTTTCTTTACACATTTTTTTTTCTTTTTTAATTTGTTGTTTTTTTTCTAGTAATTTGACATTACACAATAACATACATATTTTTACATAAGTGTAATTTGAACTTTTTACTATTTGGATATGTGTACATATTTTTGCTTAGTCAAAATTGGATGATGTTAATTTTTTTTATAGATTCAGTATGTCATATATGTTAATTATTTTATATGTGAATTTACCTTGTTTTAAATTTGGGGTTTACCTCTCTTTTATGTAGTTGTTATATATATTTTTTGTTTTTGCTTGTGTTTGTGTTGGATGTATATAGGTATTATATGTATATAGCTTTATGGTGTATGTGTATGTCATTTTGTGTGTTATATTTATAGTTATGTTTTTTCAAATAAAGGTATATATCTTAGTGTTAAAATTGTATTTAAAATTACTTAATGGATATGTGATTCTCTTGTTAGTCTTAGAAAAGGGGTGTCATTATCCTTACTATGTGGGTAAATATTTTTTTATTGCTACTTAGGATTGAGGTTTAGGGATTTAGATTCCACGTTAAGTTGGTGGTAGATTAGGGTAGAAAACTAAGGCAAGGTAAGTTAGTTTGTGATATATTATACCATGATAGATTATGCTAGGTAATTTAAGGTTGAGGCTTAGGTGTTTAAGTTTAAGGTTAAAATAGTGGTAGGCTAGAGTACATAAGCATAGTCATGTTAGCCTAATTTTGGTTAAATCATGGTAAACTATACAAGGTAATTTAAGGTAGGATAGGGTTGGATAAGATATGATAGGTTAGTGTAAAGTATTATAATTAAGGGTTGGCTAGTGTAGCCTAAGTCTGGCTAGTGTAAACTACACTAGGTAATTTAAGGTAGAATAGGGTTGGCTAAGATAAGATAGGTTAGTATATGTTAGATTAGTGGAGGATAGGATAGTGTAAAGTATTGTAATTAACTGTTGGAAAATGTATTTTAGGCCAAGCGTATGGTATTTAAGGGTAAAGGTATTGGATAAGGTAAGATGGGGTAGGGTGGTTAGTAAGAGAGAAGCGTAGATTATGTTTAGTAGTCTATGTTAGGATATAGTATGGCAGGTTAGCATATCCTAGTGGTAAATTAGGGTAGTGGTAGGAAAGTGTAGGAAAGGGTAGCTACTCTAGGGTATAAAGGAGTAGGGGTAGTGTAGGTTAGGCTCGATTAGGCTAGGATGGGATAAGCTAATGTAGGATAGGTTAGGATATGTTAAGTTATGGTAGGCTAAGTTATACTAAGCTAGTGTAGAGTAGGGTAAGCTATTTTAGAATAAGGCAAGGTAGGCCAAGATAGGATAGGTTAGGCTAGGTTAAACTAGGTAGATTAGGCTAGTGTATACTAGGTAGGCTAGTCTAATGTAAGCTAGGTTAGGATAGAGTAAGGTAAGGTAGGTCATGCTAGGCTAGGCTAAGATAATGTAGGTTAGGATATCTTAGTCTAATGTAAGTTAGGTTAGGCTAGACTAGTGTAGGATAAGATAGGCTAGGTTAGGGTAGGTTAGTGTAGGATAATATATGTTAGGCTAGTGAAAAGTAGGATAGGATAGTGTAGCTTAAGTTGGGCTAGGTTAGTGCAAGGTAAGTTAGACCAATAGAGGCTAGGTTAGTGTAGGATATGCTGGGCTAAGGTAGGGTAAGCCAAGGTAAGAGGTTAAGCTAGGATATGTTAATGTAGGATAGGATAGGTTATGATATGTTAATGTAGGGTAGGTTAGGCCAGGTAGGATAAGTTAGGCTAGGGTAGGGTAGGATATGATATGATAGGATAGGTTAGGATCATGTAGGCTATGTAGATTGGGCTATTGTAGGATAGGGTAGGTTAGGCTAGGATAATTTAAGCTACGGTAGGTTAAACTAGGGTAGGGTAGGGTAGGGTAAGTTAGGCTACGACTATGGTAGGCTAGGTGAGGATAGGGTAATTTAGGGTAGACCAGGATAATGTAGGCTAGGCTAGGTTAGTGTAAGGTAGGGTTGGGTGGGATAGGAAAATCTAGGACAATGTAGGCTAGGGTAGGTTAGTCTAATGTAGAATATGATAGGATGGGATAGGATAGGCTAGGGTAAAGTATAGCCTAAGTAGATGAAGTTAGTGTAGGATACGATAGGTTAGGCTTGTGTATTGTAGAATAGGACATGCTACTGTAGGATAGGATAGATTAGGCTAGATCATGGTAGGTTAGGAAAGGCTAGGATATATGGTAGGTTAGGATAGATTAGGCTAGATAGGCTAGGTTAGGCCATGTTAGTCTAACTTAATGTAGGCTAGGTTAAGCTAGGGTGGGATAGAATATGATAGGATAGGCTAGGCTAGGTGAGGTTAAGCCAAGCTAGGGTAAGGTAGGGTAAAATAGGGTAGGTTAGGCTATTGTAGCCAAGGTAGATGAATCTAGTGTAGGATAAGCTAGGACATTATAAGGTAGGCTAGGTTAGGAAAGGCTAAGGTAAGGTGGGCAAATGTAGTCTTGGATAGGTTAAGGTAGGAAAGTCTAGGCCAATGTAGGATAGCTTGGGCTAAGCTAGTGTAGTATATGATAGTCTAAGTTAGGTTAGTCTAGTGTAGGCTAGGCGAGACCATGCCAAGTTAGGTCAATTTATGGTGGACTAGGTAAGGTAGGCCAGGCTAGGCTAGGAAAATGTAGGTTATGATAACTTAGTCTAATGTAAGTTAGGCTAGGATAGGATAGGATAATGATAGATATGGTAGCATAATCTAGGCTAAGCTAGCATAAGGTATGTTAGGCTACGACTATGGTATGATAGGTGAGGATAGGGTAGACTCGGATAATGTAGGCTAGGCTAGGTTAGTGTAAGGTAGGGTAGGTTATCCTAATGTACGATATATAGGATGGGATAGGATACGCTATGATAAAGTGTAGCCTAGGTAGAGGAAGCTAGTGTAGGATAAGATAGGTTAGGCTTGTGTATTGCAGACTACGATAGGCTTGTGTACGATAGGTTAGGTTAGGCTAGCTCATGGTAGGTTAGGCAAGGGTAATGTAGGTTAGGGTAGGATATGTTAGTGTAAGATAGGCTAGGTTAGGCCAGTCTAGGATAACTTAATGTAGGCTAGGCTAAGCTAGGGTGGGATAGGATATGATAGTATAGGATATGTTAGGCGAGGTTAAGCCAAGCTAGGGTAAAGTAGGGTAAAATAGGGTAGGTTTGGCTAGTGTAGCTTAGGTAAATGAAGGTAGTGTATGATAAGCTAGGACATTGTAAGGTAGGTTAGGCTAGGCCAATGTAGGATAGCTTAGGAAATGATAGTCAAAGCTAGGATAAGTTAAGGTAGGAAAATGTAGTCTAGGATAGGGTAGGGTAGGAAAGTCTGGGCCAATCTAGGATAGCTTGGGCTAAGCTAGTGTAGTATATGATAGTCTAATTTAGGTTAGGCTAGTGTAGGCTAGGCTAGGCCATGCCAAGTTAGGTCATATTATGGTGGAGTAGGTTAGGATAGTATAGGCTAGATTAGGTTAGGTTAGTGTAGGGTGGGTTAGGCTACTGTAGGTTATGTTATGCCAAGGTAATTCAGTAAGTTGGGTTAGGATAGCATACAGAAGGTTATGCTATGGTAGGATGAGTTAGGTTAAGCTGGGTTAGGATAAGCTAAATTAAGTTATGGCTAGATAGGTTGGGCTAGTGTATGGTAGGGTAGTGAAGTCTAGGTTAGGCTAGGGTAGTGTAGGCTAAGTTATTCCAAGGTAGGGTATGATAGGGTAAGGTATGGTAAAAATGAATAGGGTTATGTTAGGCTAGGCTAAGGTAGTATAGGCTAGGCTAGTATGGGGTAGGTAGACTAGGTTAAGTTAGGTTGGGGTAGGTGGACTAAGCTAGATTAGGAAAGGCTAGAATAGGGTAGGGTATGTTAGGCTAGGCCAAAATAGGGTAGGTTAGGGTAAGCTAGTCTAGGGTAAGTTAGGGTAAGGTAAGTGGCTTTCGTCTAGGCTAGGTAGGGTAGATAGGTTAGGCTAGGTCAAGGTAGGCTAGGTTAGGTTAGAATAAGATAAGATAAGGTATGTTAGGGTAGGATAAGTAGACTAGGTTGAACCAAGTTAGGATAAGCCAGGTTAGGGTAGGGTAGGGTAGTGTACATCTAGGAAGGTTAGGGAATCGTAGGCTAGCTTGGGAAGGATATGTTATGCTAGGGTTATGCTAAATGTTACGATATGCTCTTCTAGGGTAAGCTAGACTAGGCTAGGCTAGTGTATACTAGGTTCGGACAAGTTACACTAGCCTTATTTAGGTTGAGGAGGTTATGGTAGGTTAGGTTAGGCAAGGGTAAGGTAAGGCAGGAAAATATAGTGTAGCCTAGGCTAGGGTAAGGTGAGTGAGGCTAAGATGGTGTAAGCCAAGATAGTGTAGGATAGGAGAGGATAGGGTATGGTACAATAGTATGTTGTAGGATAACCTAGGTTAGGGTATCTTTGTGTAGGTTAGGACAAGACAAGGTAAGTTAGGCTAGGATATGATAGGATAAGGTAGGAGGACTAAGGGTAGGTTAGGGTAGGTTAAAGTAAGAATGGTAGCTTGGTGTACATTGGGTAGATTAGGTTGGGTATGCTAAGACATGGTTTAGTATTGTAGGTTAGTGTAGCCCAATGGTAGGCTAGTGTAAGCAAGGATATATTATTTTTAAGTTAATGTAGGCTAGGTAAGGTAGGATAGGTTTACAGTAGGGAATTTTACACTCAATAAAATCAAACATGTTAATATTCAAGTTTATAGTTGTTCAGATCAACATAAATATTTTAATATATAGTTTTCAAATTGAGTTGATTGGTTACTATTACATGATTTAATTTAGACATTCCAATAATTTTCCTAAAATATATGTTGAAGAAAAATAATTATCTTCTCTTCATTTTTCTTCAATCAAATAATTATCTCTATGATTGTGTCATATGAGAGAGATTATCTAGTTCCTTTTTGTCTTTTCTATCTCATGACATGGGTTGGATACATTCCCTTCTTTTTATATGTTTTTTTTTCTTATGTTAAAGTGTGGTGTTGTAGGGATTTCAATTTTTACTTACAAGAATCAATGTTCTATAATTTTATAGTTCTCATAATAGATGTCGATGTATTGTATTCATTTTCAATATATTTATATAAATCTCAACCTAGAGAGAGTTGTGTACCTTATTGTATAGTAGTAAAAATAATTATTTTGGGGGAAGGGTGATTAGATCCCTGTAGATTCTCAAGTGGGTGGAGTCTCACCCTTTGATATAAGTTCCATAGGGGTATTTGAGGGCATTGAATCCATTTATGCAATTAAAAACACAATTTAAATGCTTCCAAATTTTGATTTTACCAAAAACTAATTTATCAAATTCGCACAAAAAACCACGAGAAATCCAAAATATAGAATAAATAAATGATTTTTTAATACGAAAAAGACCTTTTTTCATGCCATTATATTAATCAAAGAATTTTATTTTACATAACCCAATCATGCTTTCATACTTCATCCTTCCTACAGAATACTTTCTAAGAAAGACTTCTTCCCCTTACACATACTCTTTACATATAATCTAGGACAAGTTACAAAAAGTCTTAACTACAAATAATTCTTTACAACAATTAGGCCATATCTATTAAATAAACCTCTCCTTCATGGAGCACGTTCCCCTCCATAAATTCTTGAAACAACAGATAGCCTGATTTGAGATTTATAGCCTTTTGCGAAAGACAATTAGTCATCACATTGAAAGATCTGGAGACATGTCTAAAAGAAATCTGAATGAAGAATATTTTTAATAGTTGAAGTCTTTGTTACCAATTTTTTAGCACCAAAGGCTGAATATTGTAATTACCATTAATCCATTAAATTAACACTTTAGAATCATGAAATATATTGATATTTGAGATTCCAATAATGGAAACAAACTGTAATAATCCTCAAAAACTCATCAGGTCAGCTTTAGTGTTAGATCCCTTTCCTCCACCGAGACATAAAGTAAAATAATGATCTTTATTTAAACTACGCATCATTCCACAACCACAACAAAATTTTGAAGAAGCACCATCAAAGAACCCTTGAACAAAAAAGGAAGTGGTACCTGGAGGATAGGTCCTTTTCATCTTCTTTAATAGATTCGAGACTATATATTCATTAAAGAGACTAATTCCTTTGATCCCACAACTCATTACATTGGGTGAGATGTTTTGAAAAACAACCTTATTCTTTGTAATCCAGATAGACCACGATATAAAAATAGGAAGAAGACTAAAAAATAGATTTATGAAACCAGTCAGTAAAAGAGGCTTCGAGATCCTTAGAACCCCACACATAACTGATACCAAACAACTCATTAATAACTGACCAAACTTTCCTACAGAATAAACATTTTACAAAAATATGAGAAGCAATTTCACTTTCCTGATTACATAAGAATCAATAGATTATACCTTGAAATCCCCTCATGAGATTTTTGCAAGTTAAGAGCTTGTTTTTGAGAGCTAACCACCAAAATCATTTCACTTTTTTGGCACATTCTAATCTGTCCTCCTTAATCCATCTTTTTTCTATAAAGTCATAATCCAAATTAGCAGTGATTATCACTATTTTTTTCTTCTCTAGCCAAGCTAATTTATCTTCTTCAGCCTTCATTTTAACTCTTTCCTCTTTCAAGGCATCAATATATAACCATTTCAAATCCCATTCACTTGTAAGATCTACATCTCTAGCATTGAGCCAATACACAACTTTCAAAACCGACCATTTAGGTCTCTTAATATGATCAAGAGTTTTAAAACCAATCAACTATAGATGATCAAGAATTTCCCATGGCAAAGCAAAAATATTGGTATCACCAAAAAAAAGATCCACCCCAATAATAAAAAAATTCCATTTCCAATATCCTAGCTAATCCCCTTTTATCTAATGGAAAACCTTAAGAAAATTGTTCCATATAATTGAAGCTCCATTCAGATCAACTTCTATCAATTTGTACCAACTATTACTAGTCATTTTCTTCAAATAGTTAGTTCTCATCACCATGCTCCACAATTGCGCCTTTATAAAAAGGCATCTCCACATGCTTGTTAAACCAAGAGATGTGTTAAAACTAGTTAGATGTTTTATTCCCCAACCACCCATATATTTTGGAACAACAATTTGTTCCCAAGAGGCCAAATTAAACTTTCTTTCATCTCTTGTCCCTTCCCACGATAAATGAAAACATTTTTCTCTTAAAGTGTTTATGATATATTTTGGAAGCACAACTAGTGAACACCAACAAACTAGAATACTTTGCAAAGTTTCATTGATTAAAGTAAGACTTCCACCCATTGAAAGAAATATGTAAGACCAATATGTTATTCTTTTATCAATCCTCTTTATCAACCAAAACCAATCCTTCACACAACAATTATCTAGTTTTAAATTAAAACCCAAATACCTGAAGCAATCCTCCATTTGTTCAAACTTAAACTGAAAAAGTTTTTTCAGTTCAGACACGATATTTGTCTGGACCCTATGTGTATATATGAAAGATTTATCATCATTGACTTCCATACATGTTGCATTACAAAAAAATCCAAAATAGCATGCAAGGCCTCCCAATACTTTAACTTATCCAACCCAAAGAAAATTACATCATCTACAAAAAGAAAATGGGTAGTTTTAACATCTGCTAAGAAATTTATACCTGATAAAATACCTTCTTTTCTTGCTTTAAAAACCATTTTGATTAACCCTTCAATCGTTAGAAGAAACAACAAAGGTGGAAATGAACAACCCTTCCTTAAACCTCTTGAGCTTATAAAGAAGGTAGTTGAAGAACCATTTATCAAGACTACAAAATTTGCAGTTGAAACATAGGCAAATATCCACTTTACCATTTGATCAAGAAAACCAATCTGAAACAAAACCAATATTAAGAAGTCCCAATTTACCTTATCATAAGCTTTTAGCAAATCAATTTTCATCACAATAGAGCTAAGGTTTTTTGTTTTCGCCAAATGTAAACATTCATGTATAACCCCAATAACCTTCTAGAATATGCTTGTTAGATAAGAAGCCATTTTTTTCTTTAGAAACTAAACCAGATTTACTTTATCATTTTCAATTTTAAATAATA
>LPNX010077978.1:159661-196118 GCA_001517045.1 Pseudotsuga menziesii | reverse complement strand
TTATTTCTTATATGCTTATTTGTTTTTGTTTTCCTTTGAAGTAGACGTGTTTATGTAATCTATTTCTATGTTGTATGTGTACCTTTTTTTGTTAGCTTGTATAGCTATGTTTTTCTTTAAAAAAAATGAGATATGTTTTTGTTAGTTTTATACTTCAAATGATATAATGGATATGTTCTTCTTTCTTTAATCATAGAAAATGGGTTTTTTTATATCTTTATAATGTTAATAATACTTTTTATTGTTACATCATAAAATGGGTTAAAGAATTATTCTCATTTTATAGAAGGAATTCTTATATGAGGCTTAGGCTTAGGACATAAGTTTAGGATTAGAATTATGCTTAGGGATTTAGACCTAAGATTGAGGCTTAGGGATTTAGTTTTAAGATTAAGCTAGTGGTAGGTTATTATAAACAAGTTAAGGAAAGGTAGGCTAGTCTATGTAATGGTAAAGTATGGTAGATAAGACTAGGTATCATGCGGTAGGGTAGGGTTGGTTATGATTCTCTAGACTAGGCTATGGGAGGATACGATAGCTTAAAGTATTGTAATTTAGGGTTTCCAAGGTTTGTTTATGATATGACCCCCATAACAAATTAAACCACTCAATAGTGTTTCAAGCATAAACTTTGTACATGATATCAAATTAAAGTGGCTCAAAAGGGACAATGAATTACATTCATAGGTATATCTACAATAGGAATAGGTTTTAAAATATATTAATGAATTTATATGTGAAATATTTAGTAAAACAACCTACAATAGAGAGTTACTTACGATTGTTAGCATGGACAAATGTGTTTTTTTGGCACAACCATTTAATATGATGTCATAATGGCATGCTTATAGTGGGTAATGAAACTAGATTCAAAATTATATTATTCCATTGGGAATTTGAATGATATGTCAAATTTTTTTACGTAACAACTTAAACTTGATAATGTTAATAGGGCAAAATTTGAGACAAGTAGTGTCTATTTTCATCTGACACTGAAATTGCATGGTTAATTTTTGTTTGGAAATTAGATTTCAATGGATATCTCCGTGTGAAACAAATCTTTAAAAACATTCAACTTTTGGTTAAATCTACTATAAAACCACTTAAATGATAATTGGTTTAACAATTTCCATCTTGGGTCAACAAGTACAATTTTAGGCATAACCCTCTCATACAATGTTGGAATGATGCTATTCCAATTGGAAAGCAAACTAGATTATGAGAGTTATACCCTACCAACACATTTTTAAAGTTATACCAATTTTTCCTTGAAAATATGGTTGTTCTTACTTATTTTCTAGTAGTTTGTCAAACAAAAATGTTGTTAATTTTTTTTGGTTAACTCTACTATAAAACCACTTAAAAGATAATTGTTTTTACAATTTCCATCTTTGGTCAACAAGTACAATTTTAGGCAAAACTCTCTCATACAATGTTGGAATGATGTTATTCCAGTTGGAAAGGAAACTAGATTATGAGATACCCTACAAACAAATTTTTAAAGTCATACCATTTTTTCCTTCAAAATATGGTTGTTCTTACTTATTTTCTAGTAGTTTCACAAACAAAAATGTTGTTAAAAAATGATATGGTTTTTCCCCTTTTTTGTTTTCTTTGGAGGGAAAAAAGAGAAATTTGGATGAAGTACCATCTCATTCCTATATAAAAGCTACACTAGTTTTATTGTTGGGTTTGGTGTAGGATAATAAGTCAATGGTGGTGACTACATAGGTGAATAATTTATTTCTTGAAACACTAACTAACATTAGATAATAAGGCTAGGATCATTAGTGATATTACTACAACTATTCTCATAAGTATCTCTTTTAGTGGATGATTATTCCCTATGCCTAACATTGTAGGATATGAAATATCAATGATTCATTTGTGCTAGCATGGGTATATATCCCTAGGCTAGGTTCAAAAGATATGAACTTGAGGTATGTTTGTTCATATTTCACTTGCTCAAGTTTTGTCTTGGGAAATATGTATGGTTCATTTAAATACCGAAAATGGAAAAAAATGATAAGATGTTTCATTAGACATCCCTCTAGGTAAAATCCACAAAGAACATTTCCATCTAGGATGGACAAAACCCTAATATTTAATTGGGAAAAGCATCTCATCATTCAAGAAATTGGGAGAGACCCATATGGAATATTTGATAGAGCATACTCTTTGCAACCTTTAATATACAATAGAGGATTTGGAGCATGGAGCATGCGAGGATTTGGAGCGCACTGGGAGCAATAGAAGGGAGGCAGCATGGAACGCGTAGAGGAGCTAGAGCAGTGGGAGAAACGTGCGAGTAGAGTGAGGATTGGAGTATAGGAGTGGAGTTTGGAGTGCATATTAGTTGGGGAAGAAGGTGAGGAGGCAACGAGAAGGGTAGGGCAGCGTGTGGGTGCTGGTGTGAAGAAGGGTGAAGCAGCGTTGTAGTGCCCCATATTTTGACTCCGACATATTTATCACTCAGACTTATTACACTGTATTTACTTATTATCTGTGGACTCAAATATACTTCATAAACTATATTTTGGCATATTATATGTGATTATTTACTGATGTTATGATGTTATTAGGATTATGCTCTAATTATGATATTATGATGTTATCATGCTTATATTATGATTTGATCATGATGTTACGATGATTAACATGCCTATGTAGATGCTTTGATTATGATGTTATGATGATTATCATTTATATGAAATTATTGTGCTTATGTGATTATCATGCGGTAGTCGTCATCAGATTCATTACTTCATAACAAAAACATATAGTTGATTGTAATCCTTGATATGATGTGATATGTATGATGTGGTACATGGGAACCCATCCATGATGCGATTGATTGTATGATTTTATGTGATGAAAGGAACTAATGTTGATAATATGGACCAGCTATTGATTTAATATTGTTATGAATGCATGTTTTCATAGTGCTAACCTGCAGGGTACAGGGGTTATGTGATAGCCAAGTGTGTGATGCAAAGTATGAATCAATAAATATCTTGAAGAAGAGCCTTAATTTCCAAGTGATGGTACGATGACACGTACCAATAAAATCGATAGCAATGCAGTATGGTTTGATGAGTATATACCCAGTATGTTGAGACGGATGGATGCATTTCCCACCCTATGTCACTTTTATACCTGAGGTTGTGGGAGGGCAATGCTGAGACACGCTCCCCAAGTTGTTGTGATGACGATGGTCGGATTCCTGCTAGGAGAGGCTAGGTCCGCTAGTTAGCCGACGCTACCGTTCTCAGGTTCTGTGTGGGAAGGTCAGTACAGCTGGCATCCACTTTGTACTAGCAGAGGAAGGATAGGGAGGATGTGGACATAGGTTAGGATGGTTTGACATATTAGTTATTATTGCTGAGTGTTGGAAATTTATGATACCGGATTAAGTGATGGTAGGTACCAATCTTAACTAACTGATTAATAAGAACATAACTATTAAATAACTCTGAATGTCAAAACAAATCATACTATATCTGTATATTGGTCTTGTTGCATGAAATATTATTGTATCAGCTAGAATTTAGGGGTTTTTCCTATAGTACATGTGCAGCCTGTGCATGTAATGGCCATGCATGCACACCTCACACATGCATGCTAGTATGAAATATTAATTGAAAAACATTAAATAGTTGGATGGATTAACTAAGTCATTGTGATTTATTTAAACCTGTAAATGTACCTTATTTATTAAAAATAAATGTGCGGGGGGAGTTAACAATAAACATAAACATGTCGATGTTATCATTTCAATCAAGTAATAATAATACTACAATTTATTATTTATTGATTAATAATAATAATAATTATTTTATTGTCATTATCTATTATTATTATTAGTTATTAGTGTTTATTATTAAGTAATTTTTATTAAGTTATTAATAACATATACTAAATTACAATATTATTTTACCATTTTACCATTATCATAAAACATTAAACAAACAATATTGGGTAATGTATGACAGTTGGGTATGTTTTAAATTTACACGTACAACTCAATAGGATAAACATTTTAGTAATTTCCATCATCTCATTAGGGGCGAGAAATTGTACAGTTCAAGAAAATTGATTAATGTACAACAAATGTCAAAAATCTAAAATGGTTGGACTGCCCAAGATAGAACTAAATAAATTAATTTAAAGATAAAGGAGGCGGTGGAAGAAGGAAGGCGGTGGAAGAAAGGAGGGGAAGGGGGTATAAGGAGGGGGATCAAATGGTTCAAAGGGGAAATTTTTTGGAGAGTAGTCGAGAGAATTTTTTTATAGAAGAACAGAGGAAAGAAGGTGATGGATAAAAGAGGGAAGAAAAATGGAGGAGGGGGTTAACTCCAGGGGATGAATTACACTCAGAAAAACAAGGAAGTTGTTATCGGGTTTATCGGAATGTGGGCTCGGGGGCTAGGAAACCCGTTGGTTTCCTAGGGCTAGCAGGATCAACGCTGGTCGATAGGGTGGATCATCCAATTGGCATCAAGGATCAGATAGGCTCGGATGAGGGAGAGGCAAGGCTACAGGAGCAGGATTCAGGGACCACCTTCAGCTCGCTAAAGCTTAGGTATTTTTCGGTGAACCCTCTCGTCATTGTATAAATAAATGAAAATTTGAAATCGGAGTAAATGTCATTTTACTGTTTACGTTTAGGACTTAGTGCTCTACCTGGCAAGAAGAGCACTACAGAATGGTATCAGATCCCTAGGTTCTAAAACTGGAACCTAAAGGGGCCCTCTAGGAGAAAAATAAACATTATATGGAAGATAAATCAAAACTAAAATTTTACACACTGTAAAATAAATAAATTGCTGAATAGTGTTTCTATAAATTGAAGATTTATTACACAAGTAGAGGGCAAGCAGAGTACTAGAAAGCCTAATTCAAATAAAAGTTTCAAAAGGATGATGAAAATCCATAAGAAGTTTATGATCTCTTTAAAATTTACCCAACACCAAAGCCGTGTTGCACTGAAACACCTAAATAGCCATTGATTTCCCATTCCCAAACTTCTTAAGTCTTACAAAAGTGTGGTAACATTTTGTAAATATTTTGAAGTATAAGATGCATATAACCTAAAGTTTATTATATAATTTATTGCCAGTGTTAGTAACTTAGCAACAAGAGACATTAACATATGAACACGCAAGCATGAAGCACAACAATGAAGCTTTTATATTTATGGAACGAATCAGATACCCTATGTAACAAATAAACACCAAATAATGCTTAAATGGAAATACTGACAGTTTCTTCATTCCAATGTCAATTTCAATACCTAAAATTTGTACCAACACTCTTAGATGAATGTGTTCTCTCTAAAACGATTGGTTTTGCAAAACTTATAATCCGTCGCCAACTACCCAAAGTAAGATCTGAGTACACCTATAGACTCTAGTAAAAAAAAAAAAAGGCTGAAGTATAAAAAGTATAGAAATTTCCATTACCTTGAATACTTTTATTATACAAAATGTGATTTTTTTCAAAAACAATCAATATCTGTAATAAAAACAAGTTAATTATCTATTTTCATTCCAGCAACTTCAATTTTATGACAAAACCTATACAAGGATACCTTGTAGCATGGAAGTGAACAATAGCACACATTGCAGCAAGGGCAAGTGTATTGTGAAAATTGCTTTTGACATACTCAACGCAGATTCATCCCCAGCCTTGGTTAATCCCCAATGCAGATTCATCCCAAACCACTCTGTGGGGTTTTTATTTCCATCCTACTTGATCTAGCTAGCTTGGGGCTGTGCGTCTTATTTTCCTTGCGTGACCATTGTCTGGGTTTATCACAACGCAATTTTATCTCAGCACTACCCTTCTGTGGGTTTTACTCCAGCGTGACCAATCCTACTCTAAGGGGGGGTGCAGCTGAAGGTATTCTCTTTTCTATAATTACGTACCCTACTACTACATTGGCATATCCCACGACTGGGATTTCGTTCCACATGAATGCTCTCCTTGGAATTACAAAGAGATAAATAGCAAGACTATCATTGCTGAAAGTCGAATGAGAGAAAAAAGATGTATTTGCAGGGCTAACAAACAGTTGAAACTTTGAGATTTTTTTTTTTCAAGTATTACTTAACATGAAGAGAACTAACAATGATGATGGAGTCCAGACGAATAGAAGATTCAAGCTCGTCGTCCAACCAAAGCAGGGATGCCACAGGACCAAGATTTGCAATCCCTGTCACCTCCAGTAAGATATGATCAAATCGATTTCGTTGGACCACCAGCTCTTCCATCGCTTGAACAAAGTTGTGTTTGACAGTGCAGCACACACAACCATTGGGAAGCTCCACCCATTCTTCAACCATCGGCTTCAAACCATCTTCCCCCTCGCTTATTGGTATCAACGCTCTCTCCACACCCATCGTCTCCTGGTTAGGTATCAGGGCACTACATAGAATGTGCCCTGCTTCATGAACAAGAACGTGCTGCCTATAAGGAGGCCAGAGATTCAAAACCTGAACAAGACCAGCACCGCCCAGGTAAACTGAGTCCAAAATCCCTAGGCCCAAGATAATCACTAACTTTGGTCTAAAGTCTATCCCATTGTTGACTAAGAAGGCCCAAATCCAGCCAGTGAAGCCAACAATATAGGAACATAGCTTCCAGAAATACCCCATTTTTTTGGGTGAAAGTTTAGATGCTTCTAACCCAGTTGAATCCTTCAGAACTGCAGGTGTCACATTTCTTGGACCTTCTGCTACTGTAGAGATAGACATAAAACCACTAAGATCTTTTAACATCCTGGCACCAAATCTATGTTCTTGAATTTTCCAAAATTGGGGAGAAATCCTCTTCTATGAAGGAATTCATTAGTCTTCCCCACTAATTTCATGTCCTAGACATTCAAGCAGGCGTCGAGTATCATCCAATTTATTCCCCGGAACTTCTACCACCAATGCGTGCCAGGCATGGCCGTAGGTTAATCTTTGTCGGACTCCATGGAGCACCATAGTAGCAGTTTAGTGGCGACACCCAATTTGTCGAGCATGAGTGCCAAGGCAGAGACATCGTCCAGTTCTTCCCAAGACACAGAGCGATCCGATGACCAGTCTGTTACAGCGAGCAATGCAGAGCTCCTCCATCTGGAAACAATTGAAAAAAAATGAGGTATTGGTACACGGGCATGGAATGAGTGTCACCTTTTTAAAAGCCATCCTTATTCAGCTGAGGACTCGGCATGTGAGCTTCATGCAGGGGGAGCCTCATGCATGTGCCCGCGTGGCTTACATGCACCTTCGCGTGTGTAAGGTAGGGAAACCTTCTGGAAGGTGGATATAATCTCACATAACCTTATATTTTAAATTACTCCAATGAAAGAGCACTACGTATTTATTAAGCTACCTTATTTCTAAGCCACATGGCATAGTTTTTAACTAAGCTGCCATATTTCTAAGCCACATAGCACATATTTTTACTAGGATCTCATGCCATCCCCATTATTATCAATAAATAAATTTTGAAATGAAATGATCCATATTTCAGTTCATCTTAATGTTGTTCCCATTATAGATAATTTTTTTTTTAAAGAAACGATTATTGGAGCACATCAATCGTCGCAGTAAGAGAGACACATGTTTCCTTCTTATAGAGAGTTGTTTTACCACCCTTCTCTGATCTCTGAGAAATGGCTGTACTGTAGTGCAGGTTGAGGGAGGTGGAGGAATGAGTTTATAATTCCACGTAGTTTTGGAAACTGTATGCATTAATTTACTCCACTACAGGTTGTCTGGCTATAAATTACCACCTACTCGGCCAGGTCAGTTAGATGAACCGTGAGAACCATATAGCATATCACACACTCCTGCAAGTACACCGTTCCTGTGCTCATAGGTATCGGTTTTTTGTTCCACTCATATTTCTAAAGGATTAGCATTCATCTTAACTATCTACCAATCATGTGTTCATGCGTGTAGGCTTTAAACTTTTTTTTTCTCCCTAGCAAGCCGAGTGATTTATCCTTCGACCTTGTTTTATTATAGTGTTATATGTAAAATAAAACTTTTGAAATATGTTGAAAATAAATAAAGTCAATATTTTTAAAACAAATCATTAAGCCATTAATTACATGGATAAAATTCTCAATAGTTATATTATAGTTAGTTTTATTTTATCAATTTAAAAGTTGATATGTATTTATTCACAATTACCTTCAAATGTATATAATTATGATTTAATAAATCATTAATATTAATTATGATATATTTAAGCTAATGTTAATTGTATTAAATTAAATTAATATAGTAATTATGTATAATAATAATAAATAATTTAATTTTTTTGTTTTATTATTATTATTATTATTTTGTTATTAATTGGAGAAATGGGACACTACCAAATTTTAATGCCAACATTTGTTATGATTATATTTTGTCTATGTAGTAGTTGACCAATTAACAAACACTTAGATGTTGTACTTTGGAGGGTAGTTACTTCAAATTGTTTAATACAAGGACATGGTATCAGGAATTCAAGTATTAAACTTAAGGCATTACCGAGACTTTGACTGGTAGTCGAAGAGGTGAGATGGATGTGAAATAAGAAAAACAAGACACTGTGGAGACTAGTATTATGAGCTGAACGTTAGGGCACATATTAAAACCCAAGACAAAATCATTTAATGAAAGTGACTATGCAAGTTTTATGCAAATATTGACAATTTGTCTCTATGCATAAATATAAGCATTGCATAACTAAATTTTTATCTCTGCAATTATTAGATTGAGATAATAATGGCATAATGTTGTTGAATATGCCAGGAATTATCATGGTTCAAACATGCAGAGGTCGAGGTCGAAGTCGAGGTCAACCACCCTCACCGCCACCACAGACCCCACCACCGACACCGCTAGGGACAACCTCCAGTCCTGAGATGGAGGTGATATTGAGGTCCTTGGAAACCATCATGGCCACGCTAAACAGACAGTCGAAGAGGATCGTTGAGGTAGAAACCACATAGGTGAGCCGAGAAAACTTTGAGAGGTCACAGGGCCCAAGGCAAGAACTGCTTCAAGATATTTCTAGAGAGCTGCAGAAGATAAAAATTCTCGAGTTCTCAGAAGGACGACTGGGTAAGCATGCTGAAGCATGGCTCGAGGGTATGAAGAGGTGCTTCGCACTAAATGAGTATACCTCAATTTCCAAGGCTAGAATGGCCATATTCTAGCTAAAGGGAGATGCCCTAAATTGGTGGTCAGACCTCGAGAAACAATTGCATCTTAATCCTTTGTCTATTTCATGGGAGTTATTCAAGGAGAGGTTCAACATGAAGTATCTTCCGGCTTATTACAAGGAACAACAGGTGGGTTCCTTTCATGCTTTGGTATAGGGAAACATGATAGTGGAAGAGTATGAAGCCAAATTCATGGAACTGGTAAAGTATGTCCCATACTTGGACTCAGATGATCGACAGGTGGAGCGATTTGTGTATGGACTCAACTACAAGATCAGGGCCACAGTACAAATGTGGAAGCCATCTTTAGTTGCCATGGTGGTTGACTATGCTCGCTATTCTGAGGATATTTTAGATGCAAAGGGAGGAAGCAAGTTGATAGGATCCAATCAGTATGTTATAGGGAAGGCCCCACGACCATACTTCAGAGGAGGACAATCCAGACCTCCTCCTTATGGTAACAGGTTCACCCCGAGAGGTAACACTTCAGTTAACTCAGTATCGCAGGCTTCGTCAACAAACCATGGGAACTGAGGACGAACATAGGGCAATTCCTATAGAGGATTGAGAGGTTTTAGAGGATCTTGGGGAAGGAACACATCCCAGAGGACTCCTCCCAGCAACATGCAAGCACCACCTAATGTCTCTTGTTGGGGATGTGGAGGTCGTCATTTTCAGCGGGATTTTCCTAAAGGGCAGACCAGTAGCAGGAAGAAGGAACGAAAATAATCCATGAGCAATTCTGATAACACTCATCGGATTCATGCAGTTGTTCACAACCACCAGGCAGAACATCAGTTCACCATAGTATAATCTACTGGTAAAGTAAATGATGTCAAAATTAAAAGTTTATTTGATCCTGGTGCAACAGATAGTTTTATTTCACCATATGCATTAGATAAATGTGGGTTGGTAGCCTGTGAGCACGATGATTTTGAATCGATCGAGATGGATTCAAGGGTTAAACAGGTAGTAGGTCTTAAGGTAAGGGGGTGTCAAGTTGAATTAGGAGTATGCACCACTAAGTTGGACGCTTATGTCACCAATTTGGGCACCTATGACCTCATTGTCGGCATCGATTGGTTAGAATACCATAGAGCTTTCATGGATTGTTATGCAAAGAAAGTCTTGTACCTTGATGACGAGGGTCGAGCAATTCAAATCCAGGGTCGAAAGAGGAAAATATCCCTCTGTTTCATCTCCACGAGGAAATATAAAAGGTATTTAATACAAGGATGTCAGTTGTTTGTAGTTGAGATGGTGAGCGATATTAAAGAACCTTCCTCGAAATCTTACCCAGCAGTATCTGAGTTCAAGGATGTCTTTCCAGAAGAACTTCCACAACTACCTCTAGAGCGAGAGCTTGATTTCATGATCGAACTGAAACATGGTGCGGAGCTGATCTCAAAGACTCCTTATAGAATGACAACCCCTGAGCTTCGAGAGTTACATATCCAATTAAAAGAGTTGCTAGACTTGGGACTAATTAGACCTAGCATCTCACCATGGGGAGCACGAGTGATCTTTGTTAAGAAGAAGGATGGATCGTTGTGACTGTGCATAGATTATAGGGATTTGAACAAATCCACAGTGAAGAACAAGTATCCTATACCAAGAATTGATGACCTATTTGATCAGATGAAAGGTGCATCAGTCTTCTCTAAGATTGATTTGCGGTCGGGGTATCACCAGCTTAGGATTAAAGAAAATGACATTCATTAGAGGAAATTTCAACTCAAAATGGGCCTTTTAAATTTTATTCAAATTCCATGTCATCATGTGTTAGCCAATGAAATTGCTTTAAATTTGAAATACCGTATAGGTCTTAAACACTTTTTTAATATAAATTTGGGGATAGGTATCATAAAAAAAACTACATTTTTTGTTTGTATTTTTGACATATATCCCCATGTTTTTACTCAAATTTCGATCGGGAGAGCTCGTTGGATGCAAAATTAAATTCTGCATCCAACGAGTACCCACTTATCATACTTTTAACGGACCCCACTACCCCAAAAACAAGAAATACCTAAAAAAATGGAATGATGACATCATCATTCCATTTTTTCAGGTATTTCTTGTTTTTGGGGTAGTGGGGTCTATCAAAAGTATGCCGAGTGGGTACTGGTTGGATGCAGAATTTAATTATGCATCCAATGAGCTCTTCCAATCAAAATTTTAGTAAAAACACAGGGAGATATGTAAAAAATACAAACAAAAAGTAGTTATTTCTTTTCTTCCTCCAAAATTAATAAATATTATTTTATTATTTTAACTATTATTTTATTAATTCATTTAGGAGGCCCATTTTGAGTTGAAATTTCCTCTAATTCCTAAGACTACTTTTTGAACTCAATTTGGGCATTATGAGTTCGTAGAAGTACCATTTGGTTTGACCAATGCTTGAGCAGTATTCATGAGCCTCATGAATAGTGTCTTTCGGAATTACTTGGGCCACTTTGTTTAGGTATTCTTAGATGACATTCTTATATATTCTAAGAATGAGAAGGAGCATGAGGAGCACTTGTGGTTAGTCTTAACTTGCTTAAGGGAACATAAACTATTTGGTAAATTGTCAAAGTGTTCTTTCTTCCAAAAGGAGATTCACTACTTAGGGCATATCATCTCTGGAGAAGGGATATTAGTGGACCCGAAAAAGGTGAAGGCCATCAAGGATTGGCCAATTCCTAAGAATGCGCATGAGGTGCCTAGATTCATGGGATTAGACCCTATTACCAAATATTTGTGGAAGGATTCTCCAAGATTGCAAAACCCATCACCACCTTGCAGCGAAAGGGTATCCGATATGAGTGGACCAATGAATGTGATGTCATTTTTGCTGAATTAAAGAGATTGCTGACGAGTGTACCAATCTTACGGGTACCAGACATGGATAAAGACTTCATGGTATGTACCGATGCCTCGAAGCAAGGGTTAGGAGTAGTTCTAATGCAGGAAGGTGGGGTAATAGCTTATGCATCTCGTAAGTTGAAGCCTCATGAAGAGAAATATGCCACACATGATCTAGAATTGGCAGCAGTAATGCTGGCACTAAAATTATGGAGACACTACCTGGTTAGCAGAAGTTTCACACTTAAAACAGATCATCAGAGTTTGCAGTATATTTTTACACAAAGGGATCTAAATGCTAGGCAACGACAATGGAGTGAGTTCATGAGTGAGTATGACTTTGGTATCTCATGTATCAAAGGAAAGGAGAATTTGGTGGTAGACGCTCTAAGCCGAAGGCCGAGGATTTTCTCTTTAATCCCCTTGAGAGTGGATTTGAAGGAGAAAGTGCTCGAACAACTCTTCGGAGATGGTTGGTATATAAAGGTAACTTCAGATATTCAGAGTGGGAAGAAGTGTGAGTGGAAGTATTATGGGTACCATATTGAGGAAGATGGGTTGCTGCGGTACCAAGGGAGGATGTATATCCCTAAAGAAGGTGATCTCATGGAAGCAATCCTTAGAGAGGCCCATAGGGTAGATTATTGTGCACACCCTGGAGTGAAGAAGATGTATGTAGACATGAAGCAGCTCTTCTTCTGGGATGGTATGAAGAGCGATGTAGTGGATTTTGTTTCGAAATGCCTAGAATGTCAGCAAGTCAAGGCAAATCATCGACACCCAGCCAGTCTCTTACAACCTCATGATATTCCCGAGACTAAATGTGAAGTCATTTCCATGGACTTTGTTGTGAGATTTCCCCTCACATCCTCGAGACATAATGCTATACTCGTAGTGGTCGACAAACTGACCAAAAGTGCCCACTTCATTCCAGTGAGAGACACTTATGATGTGATGAATGTAGCAAGGGTATTCCTAAATGAAATTGTACGCCTTCATGGAGTTCCAAAGAAGATAATTTCTGACCAAGACCCTAAGTTTACCTCTAGATTTTGGACAAGCATGCAGTCAGCATTAGGGACCCGGCTGAACTTAAGCTAAGCTTATCATCCCGAGATGGATGGGAAAACAGAGAGGGTGAATCAAATGATGGAGGACATGCTTAGGATGTATGTTATGGATCAGCAGACAAAGTGGGAGAAATATCTTCCTTTAGTGTTGTTTGTATATAACAACAGTCATCATAGCTCCATTGGTATGCTTCCATACAAAGCATTGTATGGGAGATCTTACAAGACTCCACTCAGTTGGGACAGGTTGGAGGATCGTGTTTTAGTTGGACCTGAGTTGCTTTAGGATATGGAAGAGCAAGTGGTATAGATCAGGAAGCGGCTTAAGGAAGCACAGGATAGACAAAAGAGTTATGTTGATGCACACAGAACTGATAGAAGTTATGAGGTATGGGATCACGTATTTATACACATCCGACCGAATAAAAGTACCATTCGATTTGGAAAGGGGACCAAGTTGTCACCTCACTTTATAGGGACATTCGAGATTCTTGAAAGAATCGGACTGGTAGCTTATCGTCTTGCACTGCCACCCCACTTGTATAGGACTCATAATGTATTTCATGTTTCAGTATTGTGACATTACCTAGCTGATGAGTCTCACAAGATTCATTGGAAGGACTTGTAGGTCTCGGACGAGGGAACCTTCACGGCCGAACCATTACATATACTGGATCATAGGGTTCGACAGCTCCGTAGTTGACACATGGACCAAGTTAAGGTCTAGTGGGACAAGTATAGCCCAGGATTTGCTACCTGGGAGGACACAGAGACTATGCGTCGAGATTTTCCCTCACTATTTTGACCATAACTTCAAGACAAAGTTTCCTGAAGGGTGGGTGTATGTAGTGCCCCATATTTTGACTCAGGCATATTTATCACTCAGACTTATTACACTGTATTTACTTATGATCTGTGGACTCAACTATACTTCATAAACTATATTTTGGCATATTATATGTGATTATTTATTGATGTTATGATGTTATCAGTATTATGTTCTAATTATGATATTATGATGTTATCATGCTTATATTATGCTTTGATCATGATGTTATGACGACTAACATGCCTATGTAGATGCTTTGATTATGATGTTATGACGATTATCATTTATATGAAATTATTGTGCTTATGCGATTATCATGCGGTAGTCATCATCAGATTCATTAATTCATAACAAAAACATATAGTTGATTGTAATCCTTGATATGATGTGATATGTATGATGTGGTACATGGGCACCCATCCATGATGTGATTGATTGTATGATTTTATGTGATGAAAGGAACTAATGTTGATAATATGGACCAGCTATGGATAATAGTGTTATGAATGCATGTTTGCATACTACTAACCTACAGGGTATAGGGGCTATGTGATAGCCAAGTGTGTGATGCAAAGTATGACTCAATACATATCTTGAAGAAGAGCCTTAATTGCCAAGTGATGGTACGATGACACATACCAATAAAATCGATAGCAATGCAGTATGGTTTGATGAGTATATACCTAGTATGTTGAGAGGGATGGATGCATTTCCCACCCTATGCCACTTTGATACCCGAGGTCGTGGGAGGGTAGTGCTGAGACACGCTCCCCAAGTTGTTGTGATGACGATGGTTGGATGCATACTAGGAGAGGCTAGGTCCGCTAGTTAGCCGATGCTACCGCTGTGAGGTTCTGTGTGGGAAGGTCAGTACAGCTGGCATCCACTTTGTACTAGTAGAGGAAGGATAGGGAGGATGCAGACGTAGGTTATGATGGTTTGACATATTAGTTATTATTGTTGAGTGTTGGACATTTATGATACCGGATTAAGTGATGGTAGGTACCAATCTTAACTGACTGATTAATAAGAACATAATTGTTAAATAACTTTGAATGTCAAAATAAATCATATTATATCTGTATATTGGTCTTGTTGCGTGAAATATTATTGTATCAGCTAGAATTTAGGGGTTTTTGCTATAGTACATGTGTAGCGTGTGCATGTACTGGCCATGCATGCACACCTCACACATGCACGCTAGTATGAAATATTAATTGAAAAACATTAAATAGTTGGATGGGTTAACTAAGTAATTGTGATTTATTTAAACCTATAAATGTACCTTATTTATTAAAAATAAATGTGTGGGGGGGCTTAAGGATAAACATAAACAGGTCAATGTTATCATTTCAATCAAGTAATAATAATAATGCAATTTATTATTTATTGATTAATAATAATAATAATTATTTTATCGTCATTATCTATTATTATTATTAGTATTAGTGTTTATTATTAAGTAATTTTTATTAAGTTATTAATAACATATACTAAATACAATATTGTTTTACCATTTTAACATTAGCATAAAAAATTAAACAAACAATATTGGGTAATGTATGATAGCTGGGTATGTTTTAAATTTATTAATGTACAACAAATGTAAAAAATATGCCCTGGTTGGACTGCCCAAGATAGAACTAAATAAATTAATTTAAAGATAAAGCACGCGGTGGAAGAAGGAAGGCGGTGGAAGAAAGGAGGGGAAGGGGGTATAAGGAGGGGGATCAAATGGTTAAAAGGGGGATTTTTTTGGAGAGTAGTCGGGAGATTTTTTTTATAGAAGAACAGAGGAAAGAAGGGGATGAAGGAGAGAGGGAAGAAAACTGGAGGAGGGGGTTAACTCCAGGGGATGAATTACACTCAGAAAAACAAGGAAGTTGCTATTGGGTTTATCGGCACGTGGGCTCGGGGGATAGGAAACCCGTCGATTTCCTAGGGCCAGCAGGATCAACGCTGGTAGGCAGGGTGGATCATCCAATTGGCATCAAGCCTCAGACAGTATTGGACGAGGGAGAGGCAAGGCTACAAGAGAAGGATTCAAGGACCACCTTCAGCTCGCTAAAGCTCAGGTATTTTTTGGTGAACCCTCTCGTCATTGTATAAATAAATGAAAATCTGAAATGAGAGTAAATGTCATTTTACTGTTTACGTTTAGGGCTTAGTGCTCTGCCCAGCAAGCAGAGCACTACAAGCATGGGATGTGAAGGGACGTGGAGGGTGCAGCACAAATGTGAAGGAGGTGGAGATGAACAGATGTGCAGGTGTGAAGGGGAGAGTATAGCAGCAGCGTGGGTGAATGTGTGATGGAGGGGAAGAGGTGATGGAGCAGCGGGGAGAAGAGGGAGTGGATGAGCGGAATCCGAGCTCAATGCCGAAAGAGAAAATACACTTTGATGCCAATGTAACATCATATCTAGTGTAATGGAGAAACTGTATCTGGATACTAAGGGGGAATATGTTCCATCTTCAAATAATAATGTATAAATATTAATATATATATTAAGGGATGATAAAATACAATGGATATTTCCGCCTTAAATATGGCTTGGCCATCAAATATTGAAGAGACATTTCTCTTCATAACTATATTTAATAATTAATTACTATTACTAATAGTTATAACCTATTTATTTACTATTTTATTGTTGTAACATTTCCTTCCCCTTGGGAAAGCTTTGTCCTCAAAGCTGATTTTTCTCATGCTGTGTTTTATCATGGCTCTTTGTCGCAGTGATGACTTGAGAGATGCAATTTTGATTACGACCATTGCTTCATTTTGATTAGTTTGTCTTGGTATTTGCATTAAGTATGAACTTGGAAAAGTTTTGTTTACACTTTTTCCACTTGTGTGATTGCTTCTTTTAACTATGTTTGTCGTCAATTGAACATACTCGACATACATGATGACCTTAACTATTTTTGTGTTGTTATTCCCAACATATTTTGTGTCAGTTCCCTTGAGCGAGCTCTTTGTGCTTATAATTCTCCTAAGAACATCAGTCTTATCTTGTGTCTCATAGATATTATAGTTGCTTTCCTTGATGTTCTTTATAGAAGTCCTTGTGATGACATATGTGCTTCGTGCATTTGTTATTGTGATATTATTGTCAATGCATTGATCATTGTTACTGTTAGTAACATCGGCTTGGCTCTTATCACAATCTTGGTCAAGATCATCTTTCTCCTTGTCAATTATTTCGTTGTCATTTTCTTCATTACTAGGGTATGTTATATATTTGTCTTGCACAATATCTTGATTGATGCCATTACTCTCATCAGAAATGACATAATAGTCTATTGTATCTTCATCTTTTACATTAGCTTGGGTGGTTTGTTCTACAAGATTTTCACATGCATCTTCATTTTCTTTAAACATTTCGTCAATAGATTTCTTTATTTCATCTATATCCTTAAGGATATTTATGAATTCGTCACTATAAGATGCAATGGATGTTGTACACGGGAATTTTGGGATTAGAGGTAGGAAAGTTATTATTATATTTAATAATAATAATAATTTTATTTTCAAAATTGAAATATTAAAAATAATATAATATAATATAATATATTTGAACCTAAGGGATGCTAGGTGGGAGTATGTGGAAGAATAAGAATGGAATCTGAGCAAGGATACAGGAGAGCCAACAAAGGTCTATTGTAGAGTAGTCTAGATGCACTAGCATTTTAGGTTTTCTCAAAAGAGAAGAAAGTTTCACGTGAGGCACAACCAAGACTAGTGTTAGATGAGGGAAATACTAGTGAAAGAATATATATGCAACTATAGGGTTGATTTTATCTTTCACTCAAATTGTACAAGAATAAAGAAGCAATGTGCAACATTACACAAAATAAAATCATAAACAAATATAATTTATAACTCATTCTTAACCATTAAACATCCATCAAACATCCAACACAACAAAATTTGACAGGAACCAAAACCATCATTTTTTATTATTCTTTTCACAGTAATATACAAACTATTACATCACTTGTACAACATCATAGGATAGACATCCATCACACAAACACCTCACTAGAATTATTTCTCTGGAAACTTCTCTCCTCCTGTCTTGGCCCTTCATGAATTTTATACAATTTACAACGGTTACTTTTGACCACATCAATATGATTACAACCAAAATTCTCATACTCAAACACATTAATACCATGCTTATCTTTCATTGCCTCCTCTTGTGCAATTATTCATGTATTCATTGTCCATTGATATTTGGCTACCAGGTCTTCAAAAATGGAGGGGCCACATATCATTGAACTTGAGAATGGGATAAGCTTCTTAATCACCTATCCTAACTTAAAAAGTATTAGATAATAGAGCCATTGCACCTAACAAAAGACCATGTACCTTTTGTGTCAATGAGAACGAGAAATATCAGTTTAGATCTGTGTAGGTTATAAGGCTCTCAAATGTGACACACATTTAGATAAACAAAAATATTGTGTCATACATAAATATATAATAAATATTCCATAGCTCATACAATTGACATTAATGAGTTGTGCAATGTCTACTTGTTCTCCAAAATTATAATATTTTCATTTCGATCTAAGAATTATTTTTTTTATAAATGGCATGGGCTGTTTGTATTAAGTCATGTTTTTTGGTCACCAAATATATTAGTCACATTCAAAATCCCTATCTTTTTATCATGAAATACATATTGATCTAGATAAAGTTCAAGCAATTCTTCAATGGCTTATACTCATAATGGTCTATTTGTTTGGACAACTTGTAGGCATGATTTATTATTAGAGGAAGCTTGTCCATGATTTCTTATGACTTCTCTAATTACTAACCTTTGTAAGAAAGATGCTATCAATTTATTTATTTCATTACAAAAAGTTTAACATTGTTTGTTCATTTATTTATTTCATTACAAAAAGTTTTGACAATGTTTGTTAGACCAATGTGATCCTTTTAGCATTGTCTTTGAAAGTAAACTTCAAGGAGTGATCTTAAATTACTTAATGTTGACGATATTCCATGTTTTATCCAAATTGCATTAATATCTCATTTTAAATAAGGAAATAAATTCAGTTCTATAGAAATTACAATTTATGTTCAAATCCACAATAAGATTCAAGGTCCTGAACAAACAATTATATACTCTTATCAAACTAATCTATAAAATATCTCAAATATACACATTTACATATCCAAAATACAATTTACATTATATACTCTTGTCAAAATAATCTATTAAATATCCAAAATATACACATTTATATATCCAAAATACAATTTACATTACAACATTATTGGCATGTACTTTCAACACTAGAGACAATTAAGCTTTTTATATGATTTGTGATCATTATATCATATTGCTCTACATAGACTCATGTAAATGTATAAAGTCATATATCCAAAAGGAAAAAGGAAATATATTGAATATAATAATTTAATAGTATTGTGATATCGATTCAACAAGGCTGCCATGTATATATATAGATATAGAAGTAAAAATTACAAATACACATTATATTAATTAGATATAATACATATAGTTATTTTACTACATTGAACCTTTATTGGCCAACCTATTTCGCAATGTCTTAACAAATTCATATTTAATTTTGTTGTAGTATTTGTTGCATCACTACTTTAGTTCATTATATTTTATTGCTATGATCACTTGATGTCTTCTTAAAACTTCAATGTGCTCATATAGTCGTGCTCATAGCTAACTTTCTAATTCAGAAAAGAATCACATTCAAAGATTCTTGGTTCATCTTTTATTATGTTTGTCATTCTTTCTTATGACAAATCTATTCCTCTACAAATCCTCAAGCCCCAAAAATTGAAATCCTTATAGACAAAAAAAATAAAAAATAAAAAAAAATGGGTATGTCACTTTAAGTAAAGGTGTAGTTCTTTGTTGAAAAAATATAAGACTCTCGTTCAAAAAATTAATGGTAAAGCCAAAATTGTTTCATGGTTTCTACCAATGTTGAAATCTCCTAGACATAGGTTTTTCCGTGTAGGTCCACTCACCATTTACATCAATACTCCCACCTAATAATATTGGAAGAACATGATCAGCTTGCACTAATAATATTCGAAAGCATCTTGTTAAAATAAAAAGAACTTATTTTATTATATTTTATAGATAAAGTGGAAGAAAACATGATGCAATACATATAATGCTCATATTCATAAATTATTCTTATATTGTCGTCATATTTAATATATTTCAGTAATAATCTTTGGGTATGGCAAACAATTGATTATGTGTTGTTCTAAATATCCCTTTTTATTAGAACCTAGTTATTGGGTTGAGAGATGCTCTATAGCCTAGTATGGAGAAGAGATCTTGTAACGTTCCTCATGTAACTGTTGCCTATAAATATTATGATGGAGATGTTGTAAGGTTATGTAACGTTGGCTATAAATTTTATGATGGAGATGTTGTTATGTTATGTAACGTTACTCATTGCTTCGAGAGGCACTCTACAGCTAGTATGGAGGAGAACTTGTAACTTTATGTAAGGTTGTAAATGTTCCTCTTGTAACGTTCCGGCTAAAAATAATATTTCCAATTATGATGGAGATCAAAGTTAAAAAAAATAAATATATTTCGTTAACCATTAAAATAATAAAAAAAATTAAAAAACAAAAAAATCTAAACTATCCTCATAATAACCAAAGATTAAATACAAGAACGGGAGCTTAATTCTCGCTGACAAATATTATTTCCCACATCCATCCACTTAATCACACAAATAATATTACAATAGAAAATATACCAAAATTTTGCAGTTTATAAGGCAATGCACAGTACATGATAAACTTGTGCAGTCGGCATTTGATGATTATGAATTTGTTTAATCTCAACACATAAAAATTAATGCCCCCGACTGCCGAGTCAGAGTCATTGACGCGAGTCAGTGACGCTCTTTACGGGGGAGCAAACAAAAGAAATTGTTCCCACGATTCGGATGGAAATTCCTAGGGCTATGAAAGCGATATTCAACGCCAGCACAGGATTGGTCACGCTGGAGCGGCAGATCTTGATATAGAAGACAAAGGGCAAAACGATTGAGATGCAGGTGCTATGGAGAGAGCCTGTGAGTGCCGAAGTACGGCAGAGTGAGAGCCATCATGAGAATAATGATCAGAAGAATGGAGCTTATTGCGGCCCTGACACACGCTCTCCATCTGCATTGCAACCGGGCTGAGCTCCAGGGCTTACTTTGTCATGGGTGTTATTACAGTTGCCCGCACAGTGCTATGTTAGTTACTATCATGTGCTTTGGCATGTTTAGGGTTATCTGGTACTTTATATCAGCTCCGAACATCGTGGCATGCATGATGACCAGGTTTGTGTATATCATCGTTTTTAAGGGACTAGAGGTATCAAATCTTCTAGGTGTAAATTTCTTTTTATATTAGGTATTATATTCAAGAAGGTTTGCACTTCCTGAGATCTGATCTCTATCACTCTTGATAGAGCCTGAGATTTATATTCAGGTTGGTTTAAACATTTCTAATTTAGAAAAAAAATCATTTTTACTCCAAAATGAAAACCTAGTTTAAAGACTAACAAACAAAAAAATATATTGAAATTTCAAATTATTGAAATAAAATTTATATTACATCATACTTTATCATTATTTTAAAAAATTCACTGCTTGTCAAGGAAATCAATGTACTCTAACTATCCAATCATGTTTTATGTTACAGTATAATTTTGTTATTATTTTACAATAATGCACTTCTCACCAACCTTGTCAATATATTTTTTACTCATTTTTAAATGTATTTATTTTTCATGGCTTAAATTGTTTAGAGACATGAGAGCATGTCGAAAAGTGGAAGCACTGCCAAGCACTTTCCATTTCCGTTTATGACTATGGAAAATAAAAAATTAAAAAGCACAAAACAACTAACAATTCGAAAGGCATATTATTAGTTACAATACATATAAATTCAATATTTATACAAGAGGTGGTATGGATGATACTAAGGAAAATTGACTACACACAACATCTATAACATCATATTTACCATAAATACAATCTAAACCATCACTATATTCAAATCATTGGAATCATTTAGTGTTGTATGTGGCCATATCTAAACATATGCGATGGAAACCATTAGCATGCCTAATAGGGCTTTGTGGTTACCTATTTTCATTTTCATACTAGAAATGGTCATTGCTAGTTGAAGATAAGTTCATCCCTTTAAATATGATGTTTTCCTTTACTAAAACAAATCTTGAATTTTGATGAATAAAACCTTATAATTGTATCAAACAACAATAACATAAGAACATGTTTAGTTGTCTTTCCTATGACTCATTTATCCACAAAAAATGAGCACACTACTTAATTTGACTCAATAACCAGAAGTTTCATGATATTATTTACCATTGTTCCACAATACATATAGAATATGCATCTCTGACATGCTCAAAACATTGACATCTATGCTGAAATTTGAAGTTAAAAATGCAACACTAACATAAGAACCCTAACAATAATGAATCCACACAACTAAGGTTGAGCACGCGAGTAATATGGCAGAGGGAATCCATAAAGAGGGAAATTGATTAGTATTTAATGGTACTTATGTATATTTATAGGTATTTTTCACTTCATTATATGGTATTGGTTCCAAAGAAGTTGTGTTGTATTGCTATCCATCATATTAATTTATTTAAAATTTTGAGGCATGTTTAAAAATGTGTCTTTCATTTGTTGAAGTTTAATCACATTTATATAGAATTTGGATCTATTCATTTCTTCTATTGTATTAGTTACAAAAATGTTTTAACATGTTCTCTATTTCTCATATTGTGAGGAGATATGAATATTGGGGGTGCATCCCATGATTGTTAGAACAATTAGTTGGGTGAGCATGAAGGGATATAAAATGAGTGCTCAAATCCTCTATATATGAAATGAGGAATTGAATCCATTATGAGTAAGAATCCTCCACGAGTTTTGTGGAATTTCTCTACTTCTTCTTCTACGTCAAAACACTCTACCTATAAAATATCAAGACCTAGCCTCTTATACAATGTTGTGTTTTATCGCTCCTTGTTTCTTGTTGAGAAACCTTGACACTTTGTTTCTCGTTCTACTTATTCATATTGCAAATTTTCATATTTACTAAGGGTTATTTATTCATATTGTAAGCTTTCAATTATATTAGGGTAAGCATCAATAGTTCTCAATATTGCATTTAAAAATGAGTTTTATTTTTTTAATTTTATGGTGTCATTTGAATTAGTGATATTTCCAAAATTTTAATGATACTTTCATTTATTAGTAGGGTTAATGAAGTATTAGGTTGTCTACAAAAGTTTTGTTCTTATTGTGGTCTTAATGGCATATTGAACCTATCAAAAGGGGGTGAATCCATGTGCAAGTACAAAGGGGATTCCATAGAATGATATATGCCAAAAGTTTGACATTTAAGAATTTCATTGCAAAGGCGCCCTAAATTCTCCTTGTTATGATACAACTTCGACAAGTGCAAATAGATATATCATATTGTTATGATGTTTTTTTGACAATTTTGAATAGATTTATCACTTTGCATTCATAAACATTATGTTTAGAGGAAACTCATAAGCTTTGAAACAAAATAGGAAAATAGAATTTGAACTCCTTTCTAGAAAATTTAATTATGTGAAAAAATTAGGTAAATTTTATGCTAGATTCACTTTGGAATTTATTTGCATGGAACAAATCTCTTCGTTTGATTTAGTAGGAAAATCTATGTACTTACATTGGCTTATTTATTGTAGATGAAATGAGAAATAAATTATGTTGGATTGAGGGAGAATGAAAATGGTAGTTTAAATGATAGAGATGTGTGGGCAATTGTAGGATTGAACTAATTCATCCAATGAATCTACATTTAGGTCACATGTTCATGATGGAAATATTGAGTGTGGAGAGCTATGGTATGGTGTCAATAGTATCCATGTGAGTTCAAGGAAAGAGTTTGGGTCATGTGTTAAGGAGTGTACATTCCTCCAACGAAAATTTAATGGTGTTTTTACTCATCTTTTTTTACTCTAACATAAGTAATAAATCATTACCACATCAACATTAAAGTTTGGCACAAATTTCAATAAAAACTAAAGGGTTTAAATTATTCATAAAATATTTGATTTCAATTGCCTTCCTTCATTCATATTTGTTGAGAAAATGCACAAACTACTCTACAATAGGCATGCCAAC
Source organism: Pseudotsuga menziesii (assembly GCA_001517045.1). Classification (NCBI taxonomy): domain Eukaryota; kingdom Viridiplantae; phylum Streptophyta; class Pinopsida; order Pinales; family Pinaceae; genus Pseudotsuga; species Pseudotsuga menziesii. The sequence continues at coordinate 171,937 of LPNX010077978.1, read as the reverse complement.
TTCAGTTGTAACCTTGTTTCTTATTGGTAACCACAATGGTACTTTCTTTTGTAATTAGTAGGTAAACCAACAAAACCTTCATTCCTATGATCCTAATGTTTTTCAAGGCATTTTGTAAAGAGTATTGTCTACCTGATTGAGCATATATTGAACCTAAACTTGGTATAGGCTTCTTGATCACTTGTCCTAACTTACAAATTGTTAGATACTGGAGCAAGTGCACCTAACAAAGGACTATGTACCTTTTGTGTCAGTGAGGACAAACAAGATTGGTTTAGCTGTGCGTGGATTATAGGGCTCTCAATTCTCACAGAGTTTTAAGAAAAAATGTACTGCACATAAATAAATATTAGATATTTCAAATCATTGATATGAATGAGTTGTGTGGTGTCTATTTCTTCAAAATTATAAGATTTTCATTTGGACCCAAGAAAAACAATATTTTATAAACATCATAGTCTATTTGTAGGAAGCCATGCTTTTTTGGGTTATTAAATGCATTAGTCTTATTTGAAATCACTATATTTTTATCACGGAATACATATTGATCTAATGAATGTTCAAGCAATTCTAGATTGGTTTATGCTCATGATAGTCTCTTTGTTTGGTGGGATTGTAAGCATAATCTATTATTGTAGGAAGCTTGTCCATAATTTCTTATCACTTTTCTAATTACTAACCTTTGTAAGAAAGATGTCATCAATTTGTTTATTTCATTAAAAAAAAATTGACAACATTTATTAGATTAATGTGATCGTTTTAGCATTGTATTTGAAAGTAGACTTCAAGGAGTGAGGCAAAATTACCTAAGTTGACTATCTCGCTCGCACGTGTCAGCCAAATTGAACTAATATCTCTTTCGGAAATAAACTCAAATATCTTAAAATTATAATTTATATTCAAATCCACAATGATAAAATATTATAATAGAGAAGGATGACTTCTTTTAAAAACTCAAAAACCTCTTATTTTAAAATAATAATAATAATAATAATAAAGAAAAAAGTAGAAAAAGAGGTCCTTTTTTTCCTAGCCATCGAAACCTAACCAACTCTAATTTATTAAAAGAACACCCACTTAGGCTACTCGTTCCATTCCACCACATATCCACATATCCAAGGATATCCAGTAACATGAGTCAATTTATCCAACTGCCAATGGAAAAGATTGGTGAATCAACAAGTGGCTACGCTAGCTGGTCCCAACGCTTCCAAAAGGATTTTCGAGAAACGCCAACAATCAGCAGCTGTCAACAATGGATATCAACTAGACCATCAAATTGGCATCCTTTAAGACTGAAGTCGACGCTTCCATGTGGACGGGCTCTATCACTCAAGAAACAGTTCATTGGCGATGTAATGGTTGCAATTTTTTAGCAAATGGAACCCAAAATCACCCTGGGGTGATCCACAAAGAATGCACGATAATGGAGATACATCCCAAGCGGCTTGAATAAACTCATCAGCGTGAAATTTTCCCTTGATATAAGCTGTCAAACGAAACGTGGGTCCAAGCTCCATGCTATTTGACAAAGTGAACTACCTTGTTTTAAGGCCCTTGATCATTGCTTTAAGCTCTCTTGTTTTTTCTTTAAGTTCTTCAATTGACTTTTGTAAAAGCTAAAACCGAAGCTCTTCAATTCACTTTTGTAATTATGTATTGCTTCAAAAACAAGTACAAAGCTAAAAGTGAAGCTCTTCAATTGACTTTTGTGAAAGTTAAAATTGAATCTCTTGAATTGACTTTTGTAAAAGCTAGAAGTGAATCTCTTCAATTGACTTTTGTAATTATTTATTACTTCAAACACAAGTACAAAACTAAAAGTGATCAAGAGTTTGAAATGTTGTTTTGTAATTATGTATTGCTTCAAACACAAGTACAAAGCTAAAAGTGAAGCTCTTCAGTTGACTTTTGTAAAAGCTAAAAGTGAAGCTCTTCAAGTGACTTTTGTAATTATTTATTGCTTCAAACACAAGTACAAAGCTAAAAGTGACTAAGAGTTTGAAACATTGTTTAAAACAATAGACAATGACATTGATCAGTTCCAATTTTCACCATAAATTAGTACAATTGTTAGCAATCATTCACAAACCATAGTTAATAGGTAGATCAGATCAACTAAGATAATTTTAAGCTTCTTATTCAAGAACCTTCCTTTTTTATTCTTATAGGACACCCCGTACCTCATTTTTTTTAATTAAAATTTCATTCCCTGGTGTAAGACTTTTAATTGTAGTTCAATTGCCATGTTCCAAGGAAGAATCTATTTTTAACGAGGTTCTAAGAACCACACTCTATATTGTTTGTTTTCTCGGCAATATAGTTGTTAAATATTTTTCTGTAGCATGTTACTTCCATTTTTGTGATTTAAAGCACACATAAATTCTGTGGGTGACCTAAGTTGTTTATTTACCTGACAAACATAGAGGTTGCTTCAAAAAAAGATTGTGAGTAACAGTTATCAACTATTAGATTGCAATTTATCCTATGGTATGTCACCAAAGAAACAGTGTAGCATACCCCTTAGACCTTAACGCTCTGGTGGGTGAAAAGGGGTAAAGTTTCATTTCCACTATAGCTCCTACGGCTTTTAATCGAAAATGAATTCAGCTATTTAGCATAGATCCAGGGTACTGAGGAGAAAACAGAGAAAATAATTTGATCTTTCAGCAATTGAAAATCCAAGCGAAATAAGATAAAAACAGGCGTGCAAGCACAACACACACACTCACTAAAATTAACATCGTGTGCAGTTATGAAATCGTAGCATAGGCATACAAAATCCCAAATCTTTAAGCTTAACATATAAGGTTCGGTTATGAAAAGCACATATCTTACAAACATTATCAATCCTAAAAGAAACACGTTCCTTATCGATTTCAGACATGAAATCGCAGAGCCATAAAACACCATATTTGCAAAACACGGCACCTATATGTATGTATTGATTTAAATATTTTGCGGCTACCCAATGCTTTACATATTTGCAAATATAACCTTATCAACTTCCAGATGCGAAATAGCAGGGCATATAAAATTCCTTATCTGCAAATCGCAGGCATCAGACCTATTAAACGGTAACACAATACATGCATACCTATGATACAAAGTTTGCAAGTAGAACCTTGTCAATTTCATAAGCGAAATAGTAGAGGCATACAACCATTAGTTTACTAAGCTGTAACCCATAGCATGTATGCTATGAATCTTCCGCAAATGCAACCTTAACAAAGTTTAGATGCTAAACAGTAGAGGCATGGAAAAATTCCTTATCTGCAAATCGCAGGCATCTGATTTTTATGCCGTAACACCATGCATGCATATCTATAATATAAAATTGCAAATTACAACCTTACCAATTAACAGTTTACGTTGTGCTCTCTAAGACCGTTAACTACTGCACAGGTGAAAAATACCACGCCACCCTTTTATCAGTTTAATATAAGTCCTGAGCTCCCTTCTGGTGCAAACATAGCTTACCAATATGCTGGTTATTAGGAACATTTTCAACATTTCGTTCTAATGTTGGCACAGGAAGGTGTACTTGTAAGATTATCATGCTAGAAGTAACTTATGCATTAAATAAACAATTTTACAGGATCTATACGTAAAACTTTACTGTTTGTTAAAACTTCCACAGGTCATCCTGACAGCGTTAGACCTTGCAAGATAGTATATAAAAACAGCAGGACCAACCATTTGATAAAAGGAACAGTCTACACACAATGCAGAAATATTGTATACTCAAAGCACAAATATTGTATATTCAAAGCACAATAAGGCACAAACAATGATACGTGCAACATTGACATCCACGGTACACAAAACATGACCCAATGTACGTGGACAAAACATGACCCAATGTACGTGGTTCACCCCAACCTTGGGGTTACGTCCACCAAAAGTGTCATCGGCCCATGACACAAAACATGACCCAATGTATGTGGACAAAACATGACCCAATGTACGTGGTTCACCCCAACCTTGGGGTTACGTCCACCAAAAGTGTCATCGACCCATGACATTTATTTCATTAAAAAAATTATGCAGATCAAGGTGATACCATACATTTCGTTCCAATCGGTCTCCCCCTGCGGGAGCCTCTCTGAACTAATTCCCCCACTATCCACAAGTGGGGCATTCTAAACAAAACAACACGGGTCTCCTATTATATATAAAAAAATAGGACGGTAACAGGTTGTTCCTGAATCACATTCAAATCAAACCAATAATATGTGTATGCTGTAAACATAATTTCTCTTTCAAGGGTAGAGAAGAACAGACCTTTTCTTTTTAGTGCCGGTAGGTATGTATTTTATTTCCCTTCAACTCCTAGAAGGCGAGTTCATAGATGGCAAGGGGGCGGTTCACTAACCCCATAAAAGTTTTTTTTCTTTGCAGGTTTGCCTAAGCTAAAACCCAGAGACTCAAAGAACCGATCAAAACCCCAGCGATGCATCTATTCGAAGAGGAAAGGTCCAATAGAAGATTACACGAGGGTTTTGCAGGCACTTACAACCAAGATGACCGTACTCCCTAACCCAAAAGTGATATTCCTACCTATCAAACCCAAGGGCCAGATCAGAATAGCGGTAAGGCTCTTAAGACTTTTAAACCTCTATCGTTTTCCTAAAACACAGCAGCTGTAACGATTCCTGGATCGTTTTCCTCAATCAACAAAAATACTCAGCGACTGTAATACACAGCAACTAAAAAGTTTCCTGGATCATTTTTCCTCAATAAAAAATACACACCGGTTCCAAAGACATCGTGGACAGGTTTTTCACACCGATTTCAAACAGCACAGGGGTCGGTTTCATGGATCGGTTTTCACACAGCTATCTCATGGATCGGTTTTCATCCAGCTGTTTCATGGATCGGTATCCACACCGCTACTCCAATACATCGTAGATGGTTATAATGCATCATACAAACTAAAAAGTATGGGAAGGCACGCCATGAAGCCTGAAACAGAAGAACAACAAAATACAACCAATCACATCAAGAGAGGAGACTTACAACCCTTTTCTCCAACCAAAATTCGTTTCTTTTTTTTCCACGAGCATCCGCCCAGAAGAGAACGCAGGCTCCTTGCCAAAGGGAAAACAATGTCATGGGTAAAGAATTTTTACCAGAAGCAAACCTAGATGCCGAAAGGGTTGCAAGAGCATACCTCCCCCAAGGAAAGGGGAGACTGACTGTATTTTTATGGTTTGGGCTCTTCCTCCCGCATAATCAACGTTTCTCCCTCGTCAAAACAATCATGGGAGAAATTAACGCCTCAAGCTATACGGCCTTAAATTAATTAATGGTTTCCACCGTGGGCGTGAATGAGTGAGGGAATCTTTCGCTCCCAAAATCAATGTTCTTTAATCAAAAGTAACGCCTCCTTAATCTAAGCTTATCAAAAGTTAAGACCAGCAGAGGGAGGAAATAACGCCTCACCCCAATTTTGTATTCCATGAAAAGGTTCAAAGCAAGCTTTAAGTTCAAGCACTTTATAAAGAAGAGCAGCTTATCCCACAAGATTTGATAGAAGGTGGCAACGCTGGTACTCACTCTATTCAGGCGGAGATGCCGCCTTATTGTAGGTTCTTGGAAAGCTGATGGATGTTTACTTGCTTATGATGCACCCGTCAGGCTAGGAATTATGCGCCAGACTATTGTATTCAGTAGCCAAGGAAACACCTCGAGAATGAATTTCTATACTATAATATAGGCATGTTCCCGTAGTGTTCCAAATAAGAACCAAGTAGGAGGGGCTTTAATAGAGAGGCTGCTGGTTGGTTGTTTAAACCCAGGCTGTTACCCATAGAAGAAGCCTAAAGTCTGGTATCGGGTCCAAGATTTGTTATCGACAGAACACTCCAAGTCAAAGTCATCTTGTAAAGTACTTTCATATGAAATATGAAATATGAATATATATATATATATATATATATATATATATATATATATCTTTTAATGTATGAGGTTCTATAAATAAAGAGGTTGTTCGGCTTTTTTAGCTTATAAGGGTTTCCACCATTGTGTATAAAATAATCCCCTAATATAAGCTTGTGTATATAGTTATATACTTCATACCCAATCCACATGTCTTTAGTCATTATCGTGAGTCCTTATGTCAATATTGACTCCCTCCCCTTTTTACAACTCGACTTCAATTTTGTTTGATTAATTAATTAATTAATATATATGGTTTTATTTTCAATCCGTGCTTCTTACAAGGAAATCTATCGTTATGTAATGATAGTCCCCGTACCTTTTCCTTTTCGCTAAAGGAATCGTCCTTTTCCCACGACCTTATTATTATTATTTTATTTTATTTTATCATATATATATATATGAAGCGTTTGATGCTCCTTTCGATGGAACATTCCATCGCTTATCTTCACTCTCTTAAATCTTATGTAGAAACTAAGAATGAGTGCAACTCCCTCTATCGAGGTTTAAACAAAGTTAGGGTTAGGTACCAAATCATGGTGTCCTAGTTGGGAAGGCACAGAATAAAGCCCCAGAAGGTAAGGTAGTCCATTTAGGCTTACTTCAACCTAGGATGTTATTTGAGATCTTCCGTCGTGGATTTCGGCCGCCTGTCGTTGAGCCGCGTCCAATCCTTAAGTCTCCTAAAGAACTTGGGGTAGTATTGAATACAAGGTCTTACTCGTGGGGCCTTGGCCTTGGGCTCCTCACCAGAAGACAATTACAATAAAATGCAAAAAAAAAAATGTTTACAACACATTCATAGGTCTAGGAGGGATCTTACAAACAACCAACAACACTTATCAACTATTACATTGCAAATTATCTACCAAAGATACAACAATGGCTAAAGGAACAAATTTTGTGAATAAATGGTTTCCAAATTCAAAGGAAATTTTTATAAGATTACTACACTTTCACCTACGTTGATGATACCAAATTAAGTTTGCACAAATTTCCCATCCCTTGAGCCCATCATGATTTCCTTCGTTGATAATTTTATTTTCACATTGAGGATTGTTGCCAAAATCTACCAGTGATTGTCCAACTGCATGGAATATTTCATCCATGATTGTCTCTCGATGTAACTTGGATGAAGCAATTGCATAAAATGAAAAACTAGCATAGGCACTAAAAATAGTCCAACCATTCACTTTCACGTCTCACATGCCATCTTCATCAAGTCCAAATATCAATACCTTCAACTTACCATAATCATAAACTTGAATACCATGCAGCCAAAGGCAACATGACAAAAAACCTATTAAATTTAACCACTTTTCTTTATACAACTCTGTAGCTACCATATTTATTCCCTCTTTTGATGTGCATGAAACAATTCACTATTCCAGAGTTGAATGAAAGCTACCCATTTTGTCATAGGATTTGCAGTAATGGCTACCTGTGAGATATCTCTAATGGTCACGAGCCGGAATATACAAACCTAAACACCATCGCAATGTGATACCCCAAGAAGAACATATAAATGTAGCCACGTGAGATGCTTGAGGTTGCTAAACTCCATTTTATAATATTTTCTGTATAAACATGTGTACTTTCATAAACAGGGACTTCCGACTGATCCCATATTTGCAAATTTCACAATACTCAAATTGCAATGTAGCCAAATGATTCTATGAACCTCTAGAAGTGAACAACCTGAAACTTAGAGGTTGAAGATAGACCTAGGAGAAGATGCAAGAAATTAAGATAGTGGTGTAACAAGCACATTCACAGTATGAATCATAAAGGCTATAAACTCATCATAAAAAACACCGCTCAACCAAATATGGACAGTGAACCAAGTTACTAATCCATATGGAGTTCAAGAGTACCATATACCATATATCGGTCTTTCTGAATACCATGAAAAAATAACTTATTCTTGGCGAAGTACCTCCATTTTTGTTTCAAATACGAGTGGAAATTATTGACCCCGAATTTGGATGCTAAACCACTCTTCGTATCTCACTCATGCAGCTAGCAACTCTCAATAATAGTTCCAATTCAACATCTCAATTTTCAGTATTGTTGTTCCATATATGTCAAACTCACCTCTTCCACATAGAAACCAAAAAAAAAAAATCACATGAGACTTTATGCAAGTTCATATGAAACATTGTACAAATTTAAAAATAAAATCTAGAAAATCTACATTTAAAAATAGAATCTAGAAAATCCACAAAATTATGGAAAAACATGGCTAACAGATTCATCCCAAAAAATAGGAATAAAAATAAATTAAAACAAAAAAGCAATAAATTAAAGAAATTAAAAACAAAAAAGCATGAAATGAAATTGAAGAAAAGAAAAGCATGAAAGCTTTTTTAATTTACCCATATTTTAAGGGCGGTGGGGTGCACCAATTTTGAAATTTTCATTGAGTTTGTTGGAGAGAGAGAATTTTGTATCCGTTGAAAGGAGAAGTGTATATATCATCCAATCTTACATAAATTTGAAATTTAACCTTTTCTTCTTAATCCTCCTCCATCTCTGCTCTAGTCTGCCATGTCTCTGTGTGGTTGGACGTCTCAATCTATCTGTGGTCTGGCATCTAAGTTTGAGCCTGCGTGACTCTGAGTCTGTGCATGTGCCTGTGCTTGTGCCGATTCAATTAAGTGAATTTTGCATGTGATAGAGGAGGCAATCGGATCATCCACGGCTGAAGCAAACAACATCAAAGGAAGGGCGGCTGAGTTGCTTAAATGTCATTGTTATCTCTCAATATTGGCTTCTTTTAAGTGCAGGTACAATTTATTGTTTTCTTCTTTGGCCTCTGTTCTCATAGATGCCATAGTTCATTTTGTAAATTCATTTCAGTGACCTTAATCTTTGTTATAATTCTCAATCGATTACAGAAGAGTATTGTATTTTATTTAATTTTATATTTAATTTAATTGTTGCAATAAAATTAATTATTTAATTAGGAAGGGACTAAATCCTCACTGATGCTGAAGGGGTTGGGCTCGCCATCTTTCAAGGAGTGTAGTGGGTATTTTTTTTTGTTATTTTTTAATTAAACTCACTTAAACCAGTATACACTTTTTCTCTTCCTTTTTAATTTATATATTTTTTAATCTTTTTTAATTTGTGGTTTTTTTAATTTGACATTACACAATAACATAAATTCCTTTACATAAATGTAATTTGAACTTTCTACCATTTCGATATGTGTACCTAATTTTGCTTGGTCAAAATTGGATGATGTTAATTTTTTTTTATAGATTCATTATGTCATATTTGTTAATTATTTTATATGTGAATTTATCTTGTTTTAAATTTGGGGTTTATCCTCTTTTATGTAGTTATATATTTTTTGTTTTTGTTTGTGTTTGTGTGGATGCTTATAGGTGTTATATGTATTTAGTTTTATGGTGGATGTGTATGTCATTTTGTGTGTTATATTTATAGTTATGTTTTTCAAATAAAGTTATATATCTTGGTGTTAAAATTGTATTTCAAATTACATAATGGATATGTAATTCTCTTTCTTTATACATTTTTTCTTCTTTTTTAATTTGTTGTTTTTTTTCTAGTAATTTGACATTACACAATAACATACATATTTTTACATAAGTGTAATTTGAACTTTTTACTATTTCAATGTGTACATATTTTTGCTTAGTCAAAATTGGATGATGCTAATTTGTTTTATAGATTCATTATGTCATATATGTTAATTATTTTATATGTGAATTTACCTTGTTTTAAATTTGGGGTTTACCTCTCTTTTATGTAGTTGTTATATATATTTTTTGTTTTTGCTTGTGTTTGTGTTGGATGTATATAGGTATTATATGTATATAGTTTTATGGTGTATGCGTATGTCATTTTGTGTGTTATATTTATAGTTATGTTTTTTCAAATAAAGGTATATATCTTAGTGTTAAAATTGTATTTCAAATTACTTAATGGATATGTGATTCTCTTTTTTTGTCTTAGAAAAGGGGTTTCATTATCTTTACTATTTGCGTAAATATTTTTTTATTGCTACTTAGGATTGAGGTTTAGGGATTTAGATTCCACGTTAAGTTGGTGGTAGATTAGGGTAGAAAAACTAAGGCAAGGTAAGTTAGTTTGTGATACATTATACCATGATAGATTATGCTAGGTAATTTAAGATTGAGGCTTAGGTGTTTAAGTGCAAGTTTAAACTAGTGGTAGGCTAGATTACATAAGCATAGGCAGGTTAGCCTAATTTTGGTTAAATCATGGTAAACTATACTAGGTAATTTAAGGTAGGATAGGGTTGGATAAGATAGGATAGGTTAGTGTAAAGTATTATAATTAAGTGTTGGCTAGTGTAGACTAAGTCTGGCTAGTGTAAACTACACTAGGTAATTTAAGGTAGAATAGGGTTGGCTAAGATAGGATAGGTTAGTATATGTTAGATTAGTGGAGGATAGGATAGTTTAAAGTATTGTAATTAAGGTTTGGAAAGTGGATTTGAGGCCAAGTGTATGGTATTTAAGGGTAAAGGTATTGGATAAGGTAAGATGGGGTAGAGTGGTTAGTAAGAGAGAAGCATAGATTATATTTAGTAGTCTATGTTAGGGTATAGTATGGTAGGTTAGCTTATCCTAGTGGTAAATTAGGGTAGTGGTAGGAAAGTGTAGGAAAGGGTAGCTACTCTAGGGTATAAAGGAGTAGGGGTAGTGTAGGTTAGGCTCGATTAGGCTAGGATGGGATAAGCTAATGTAGGCTAGGTTAGGATATGTTAAGTTATCGCAGGCTAAGTTATACTAAGCTAGTGTAGAGTAGGGTAAGCTATTTTAGAATAAGGCAGGGTAGGCCAAGATAGGATAGGTTAGGCTATGTTAAACTAGGTAGATTAGGCTAGTGTATACTAGGTAGGCTAGGCTAATGTAAACTAGGTTAGGATAGAGTAAGGTAAGGTAGGTCATGCTAGACTAGGCTAAGATAATGTAGGTTAGGATAGCTTAGTATAATGTAGGTTAGATTAGGCTAGACTAGTGTAGGATAAGATAGGTTAGGTTAGGGTAGGTTAGTGTAGAATAATATAGGTTAGGCTAGTGAAAAGTAGGATAGGATAGTGTAGGTTAAGTTGGGCTAGTTTAGTGCAAGGTAATTTAGACCAATATAGGTTAGGTTAGTGTAGGATATGCTGGGATAAGGTAGGGTAAGCCAAGGTAAGAGGTTAAGCTGGGATATGTTAATGTAGGATAGGAAAGGTTATGATATGTTAATGTAGGGTAGGTTAGTCCAGGTAGGATAAGTTAGGCTAGGCTAGGGTAGGATATGATAGGATAGGATAGGTTAGGATCATGTAGGCTATGTAGATTAGGCTATTGTAGGATAGGGTAAGTTAGGCTACGACTATGGTAGGATAGGTGAGGATAGGGTAATTTAGGGTAGACTAGGAAAATGTAGGGTAGGCTAGGTTAGTGTAAGGTAGGGTTGGGTGGGATAGGAAAATCTAGGACAATGTAGGCTAGGGTAGGTTAGTATAATGTAGAATATGATAGGATGGGATAGGATAGGCTAGGGTAAAGTATAGCCTAAGTAGATGAAGTTAGTGTAGGATAAGATTGTTGGATGAATTAAAGTAACTAAGAGGGGGGGTGAATCAGTTACATACCAAAATGCATATTTTTAAGGATGTTTCATATTTATTATGGACATATGTTTAAACCATTCAACATATAGCAACAAATTATGTAACAATCAACATTCAATCACATCAACGAACACAAGACACAATGTTTTCATGAGGAAAAAATAAAAAAAACTCTTCTTCTTAAGAATGAAAGGTAAGATCCAAATCCTCTTTACATTCTTTTATTTTGCTCGAGCTTCAACCCAGACAAGGCTGCTAGTTCTGGAAGCTCCAACTTCCAATTATACAAGCACCAACTTGTTTCGATTTTCTAGCAAAAACCAGAGGGATGCTACAACACCCGAGAGAACTCTGTTCTCCCTTGGTCCACCCTACCACCCTAATTTTTCTTTGAATTACAGAATGAATCAAACCCTTAAAACCCCTCACTGTCTATGATTTGGTTTTATAATCAACATTTACATTATGATTCTGAATTAGAGAGTATTACGGATATTTATAACAGATGTGGTAATTCTATCTCTGTACATTTTTCTTTGTTTATCATCAAGACTAAGCACACACAGAACTCACCAAGACTATCACTATAACATTCATATAATTTTTCTCATCTGGACCCGTTCATCATCTTCTCTTTTCTTTTTCTACATCTATCTTTTTTTATTCTCTTCTGTTCTTCATACCTTGCAACTGTTAATCTTTATTCATCATCGTAT